>JAMKCH010040286.1:0-58646 GCA_023653785.1 Ophioderma brevispina
TAGTTCGGATCAGAGCATCTAAAACCGTTTACAAAGACACTTTTTTCGCATAAGTTGACCACAACGATTTCGAAACTGACATTGCTTTGACATTACAATATCAAGTTTCAAGTTTATTAGATCCTTTAAGTATCCCAATGTGGGATGTACAAGGATACAAAAAACAAACAACTGCAAGATATTTGGCGAGCAGGGTTTTACAATTCCCTAAAATCCAAGATGGTGGGCACCGGCGCCATCTTGAAAATAATGTCAAATAGGAGCCCGAGCACTTAAAATCGTGTACAAGGACAGAGTATAGTGGGTTCGACGATCCCAAGGACTCCGAATCTGATATTAGTTAGGCGTTATTACATAATTTTCGCCCAGAAATCTAAGATGCCTCCAATGCGGTAGAGCAAAACGTAACTTATGAATGGGAGCACCTAGGACCATGAATTAACCCCTTTTTGGCTAATTTTAAAATGGTCATGAATTGGGGCCCTTGTTTGTGAATATGGCATTAGAATTACGGTGACGAATTTTAACTCAAAATGGCACCCAATAGATTTTACCCATTGTAGTCAATTGAGTATAGCGCTGGATTGGCAAAAATAAATTAGTGAAATGAAATAAAGAGCAGTCTTTACTCTTTAAAACAGTAATAAATTTATTTCGAAATTTGATGATAAAACAAACAAACATTCCCTTAATGTAGCCACTATCATACTTAGTCTATTCCACAGCCATTTCTGTGTTTTTTCTAATTTATGTTGATTGTCTCAAAATTAGTGTTTCCTGAAAAGTATGTCATGAAGCATATTCATCAGGAAAATCACACTTACATTTTGATTAAAATATATATATATATATATTTAATTTATTTTGTGACTTTTAAAGGTTGGTTTATGGTTCAAAATGGAGAGAGAATCAATATATATGAATGCGCGACTTGCATCAAAAGGTCTAGGGTACCCGGAGCTATCGTTATTCAATTCAATTAGAATGTGTGACCTTTTTGTAATTAATTTTACTAATAAAGGCGTGACCTACATTTCACTAGCTATTTTTAAAATATTTGATCGTCCCCAGATTGTTGTTCTGCTGAACAACCCCAGCAATATTATGACAAATAACTTACAGAAGCTGCAGCCTGGTTTTAGGGGGTGTTGGCTGAGGGAGTACGTCTATTGCCGTTCATACTTCCCCGCTAGCAACACGAAATTCCGCTTGTGCAAATAAAGTACGTAAGACGGTAAAATGATCGACAGATATGGACCAAAAGTAAGTCTCAAGAACTTTATTTCTTGCTCAAGTTTGGTATTTTAATACTGAAAGAAATACACCACTTTGATGGGTCATCATGGGTCGAAGCTTTACTTGTAGGTATCGTGTTCCGTTTGACGCCAATATACGATTGCCCACAAAAGGCAATGCAATTTGCATAAACCAACATTTTCCAAAATGGCCGCCATTTTAAAGCTAATAGCATTATTATCGCGACTTAGTGTCAAAATGAATGTTGTCTAGGTCAAGAAGTTCAATATACAATTGCCAGAATTGTCAGAGTCATGGAAATTTATATACGCGGCTATTTTTCAGGATGGCCGACATCTCATCTACGAAAACCGTATATTTCTTTTTATATAACGTAAGAAGATGATTTTGTGTCAAAATGAATGTTTTCTGGGTCAATGAGTTCAATAAAACTATTCTCAAAACTGTAAGATGAATATAAAAGTGATGTTTATTTGCATACGTCACTGTTTTCCAAGATAGCCCAATATTTTAAATAGAACCCAAGAGTTTTAGAGTTACTGCAATGTCAGGCATAATGTGGCGAAGTGATAAAATATATTAACCTAGATGCTTCATAATTAATACAACACAAAATCCTCAGTAACTCCTCCTTAGAACTTGCTAACTGCGCTTTAAGGTCCCTATGATCGAAAACCCCAAAACATTGACCACCAATAGATGTACACGTGACCATGACCATTTAAGTGTTCGAAATTTGCGGCCATTTACTCTTGACATATCTGAAACAAACAAATAATAGTTTCTATTAGAGTAATACAGACCTAAATATCAAAATTCCCATGCAATTCCAGATATATGTTTTGGACGAATACATATAGAGTAGTCAAGGTGTCATATTTTGGGTGTCACATTAGTGGTTCATGAATAACGTGACACACGAATCGTCTGACAGTTTTGAGAATATTGCTGTTGAAATCCTTGACCTAAAACATAAACTTTGTCACCAAAATCGTCATCCTGGGTGTTGTATAGCATGAGGTATAAAGGATTTTGGCTTTTATATGTTGAACATCTTGGACAATACTGACATATGAAAACTTGTTGGCACAAGCAACATTTGATAGTTTTAGGAATAGTTGCATTGAACTCCTTGACAAAGAAAAAACATTTTTAACACCAAAAATGTCTTCTCATGTGTTTTTGCCTTAAAGATGGCCTCCATTTTGGAAAATGGCGTCGTATGCAAATTGCCACCACTTTTAATTTTGTCATCAATTTTTTTCATGTGAACTCCACATCTCCGGTCAATTTTAGCTATGAAGACAAATTAAATGTCTCTCCTAAACTGGTTGATGCTGCAGCACTAGTACTAGAATAACAATTTGATTCACATGGGTGTGGGAATACTGTCCAGGTACTTACAGGTCAGTGATATCTGGGTTTGATCTGCGCCGTCTAAATTGGCCAAAGACCAATATTGAACCAAAACTTGGACCAAATTGAACAAATAATATTGGGCCAATATAATGCCAATGAATCACAAACATTGGCCGCCATTGGCCACCATCACTCTTCAACTTATGATGTTATTTTGAAATTGGATGTTTACAGCCTACTAAGAGCCTTATAATTCCCTATTTTACCATTTTCGAAGACAGGCTTTTCAGCACTTGACGGAGAGTGTTGGTAATTCAAACATGAACAGTGATAATGAGATAAACACCTTCTATATGTTCACATATTGAAAACACTTTAAATGTTAGATATTGAGAGCAATTTCTGGGCAATATCAGGAACCTTACCGACATATTCAAACGCTCGGTAAAATATCACGTTGAACATGCTCATATCATAATTCAGCTTATTTTATGTATTGTTTTCATGTTCTTTCTCTATAGGAACTAATGATATAACATAATGTACTGATCTTATTATGCTGTTATATCAACATGATAAAACAGCGCAATTTAGCAAAACATCTTAAAGTTGGTACAAATAATTATTTCTTTCTTTCTTTTTTCTCTTTCATTCTTTTCTTTCTCTCATTCTCTCAATCTTCTTCTGTTTCTCTCTCTTTCTTTTACTTATTTCTTGTATTAATGCGTTATTCTCTTTATTTATTAGAGCCTCGGCCCATGGCCCGATCGCAAATAGCCTCGTCACGAGGAAAATCAATTTCATCGGAAAAATGGTCAACATTTTGGTTCTGAAGAAGCTACTATTTTTCCATTTACACTCTGAAATTTCAGCGCTAAAGGTATTTCTTTAGGATGTTATGATGGAAAACGTGCCCCATTTTGGTCGTCTAATGTTACACAGTATTCTATTTTAGCTCTTATTATATTTAAATCGGGGTATCCTCCTTTAATATTACCGTACCTGGTATGTTCACACATATTGAGAACAACTTGTGGGTAGTATCTGGAACCTTACCGATATATTGACACGTTGCGTAACTTGCGTTAACCATTATGTCACAATCCACAATCTGGTGCGACTCGAAATTGTTGGGACACTTTGTCATTCCCCGCTCCTCTAAATCAATGTTGGCTGATATTGGTATCTGTGAGTGGTAGTGCTGAATGTTTGCCTCAACATTGCTTAGTGGGGGCGGGAGGGAAGGTAACAAAGGTAAATAAATGTTAACCTCAAAGAAAGCATGTGCTAACAAAATACTCCACTTATAGGTAGGTAAAACGGGGTCAGGAACAGGCGCGTAGCCAGTCCGGTGATTCCGAGGGGGCAATTTCCCGGTAGGTGCAACAAATGTCCCTATCACAAGCAAAAATTTCCCGGTCACAGGACAATGAATCTGAAAAGGGACTGATTTAACATGAATGTCCGTGTTTTATGAGTCGCGATTTCACCTCAAGATTTTTTTCAGAGGGGCACTCTTCCCCCTTTGCCCCCGCCTGGCTACGCCACTGGTCAGGAAGCTCATTGTCCCAACGAATTTTGCACAAGATTGCGGCTTGTTTTCATGTACAGAGTGTCCCAATAAAAGTCGTTTCATTTATTTTTATTTATTTACATTGTATTTTATTTAGTCGCTATTTATTTATTTAGAATAATGATGATAGTTGTTGACACCATGTCCCATTAGAGTGATTTTCACTATTTTAATTAAAGACATGCATCTCTCTAAATGTAAAACGAGTGAAAATTTCACTCCCCAAAAGAGTGAAACTCTTTTAAACCACTCCAAAAAGTGTGGTTTGTACTTAAAAAGAGCGAATTCCCACTCAAAAAGAGTGAACATACCCCAAAAAGAGTGGATTTTCACTCGTTTTCGTGTTGTCCTTCGTTTAACTCCTCAAACGAGTGGAAATCTACTCTTTTGGGAGTGATTTTTACTCTTTTGGAGCTGAAATTCGCTCTTTTTAAGTACAAACCACTCTTTTTGGAGTGGTTTACAAGAGTTCACTCTTTTGGGGAGTGAAATTTTCACTCGTTTACATTTAGAGAGTGAATAGGCGTACTCATCATCACACCTGTCAACAGTGATACTAGTTGATAAGCCTATTCATATACACAATGATATAATCAATCATCATAATAATATCACAACGAAAATATGAACTATCTCTGACCCATCTTTGTCAAGTGGTATATTTTATTCTGGCTATTTTGACCAACTTGACGGAGTTTTCCCCAATTGTCGCTTTCTTTCTTAGAGACAACAAAGGCCCAAATCAGCGTAATCTATTTCTGCGGTTCCTTTCAATATTGCCAGAGAACTTAGCGATATCTCGGGTACCGGGTAAGAACTGAAATAAAATACTTGTTAATACTTTTACCTGGAAATTGCACAAAACCTTACATTTTATTGTTTTCAATGTGTTAATTAGAGGCAGCTACAGGCACTCCACAAGAAATGGAGCAGTAAAATTGTTCTGCGCTCGCTTCGCTGATCTGTAGACATCCAAAATACATTATAGCTGGAATTCTGATGATCTCAAGCCAAGGTATAATGAGAAGGCGGTAACCTCCCTCTACGTAAATTCGCTCTTGTAAATTGTGATTGGAGCAAATATGTGTTCCATTAGTATGATGTTTTTTACCACATGCCACTTTTGAATACAAGACCATTGAAAATCCCCTGAAAATCACGACAAAGAGACATGATGTGCCCTTGAGAGTGTCACTCTATAGTGCGTGTCAAAGAATAGTGGATTAATGTAAAGAACGGCGGGACGAGAAAATGTGAACGGCGTTATGACGAAGATTAGCATTGACTCAAAGACAGTCAAATGATCCCTTGGTTCCATGGCATATCCGGGAGTATGTCATTCATCACGATCAATGTGATCTCGATGCTCAAACCTGTTGTGTATGCCATTTCTTAACGATCATGTACTTAGGGTCATTGAACTGCGGCCGAGGGAACTGTGTTACAACGGTGATTGGTGCGGAAGGATCATTAAGTAGTCACGTGTACAGATGATCGCAGGATCCAAATTGACTGAGAATTTTCCAAGAGGAAGGATATTAATACTGAAAATACAATAGGATATAGCATTCGCACTTCGACTTAGCTAACATTAAGTATGCGCATTTAAATCATCTAAAAAACATATTTTCCAGTTCAGTTCCGATTGAGTTGATTTTAGTAAATAAAGGCCAATGACCCATTTTACAATCATAACCATGATAACGTACAGTATCTCAACACACACCAAGAAAGTATACTCTTAAAAAATACCTCGTCGCTTTTGACAATGTACCGAGTGTTAAGCAAATGTTGACATGGTTGATGGATGAATAAATTTGATTCAGAATGATTATGATTTGAGGAGAATTTCTAGTCAATTTCGAATGGAAAATCTTGTAAATTTGACCAGACTTGATCATTTTCTGGTCAATTCTTTTTTTTTTACTAGAGGTATTTTAAGATTGTACAATTTGGACATTTTTACCATTTTACCCAAATCTAATAATCTCACTTTTGAGGCATACTAACAAGCGTTTTCATTTGAAGTAGTCGTGCAACTTATGAAGCTCTCGAATATTGTCCAAAGTGAAAAATTAGTGGGAAAATACCTTGCTCTTAATTCCAGGAAGAATTTGCAAACAAATAAAACAAACACTTTTCCCTTCCCACCTTTTTCCACCCTCAGACAATGAAGCGAACATCTGACAAAATGACACGAGCTAAAACACTTTTCCAGCGATAATCTTTAAAAGAAATAATCTACAATTTCTACATTTCGTAATGATTTTATTTGTCTGTACGTTCTAATCATCTAAGAGACAATGCTCACTAACCACTCTTCATGAGAGATGTCATTGACCTTCTGTTAAAAATCTCAAATAAATACACTTTCTCTTCCAACGTCCGGCTTACCAAGCATAACCAAAACCAGAGCTGAATAAGAGACTGATTTTTGACGTTTAGTAGCCCAAGTCACTATGAGTTACAATAAGCTCATCTACCAAGGACACAGTTCAGTGGGTTGTATTTGTACATACATTGACATGAACTGACCTTGTGTGATCTGGGTATCATATATCATACCCCAAAACCAGGGGATGTATTTTCTGAATACATTGGTGAATGAAAGCTACTGAACTGTGCCAAGGGAATTGAGTTTTTACTAGCTCATAGTGAGTGGTCTTTCCATTTTCATCAAGATTTAATAACATTTAATATCTGTCATCATTTAATTTGAGAATGTTTTAGCCGATAGTTGATTACACGTGACATTAGTGATAGGAATATCTCCGTAATCTGACGCATTCTCCATGTGTAGCACTATTTAGCTATTGAACACTAATGTTCAGTAATTTCAGTGGCGTAGCCAGGTGGGGGCAGAGTGCCCCCTCTGAAAACATTTTTGAGGGGAAATCGGGAAATAAAACACGGATATTCATGTTAAATCAGCCCCTTTTCGGATTCTTTTGCCCTGCGACCGGGAAATTTTCGCTTGTGATCGGGACATTTGTTGCACCTACCGGGAAATTGCCCCCTCGGAACCACCGGGCTGGCTACGCGCCTGAGTAATTTACTCTTAAGTTGACCCCTCAAAAAAAACTTGGATTTGCATAAAATGGCTGCAATTTTCAGCTAGATATCATTGTTAGGGTTCTGCTTAAAGGAGCATATGTAAATCAGAAGTGTCCATCACTCTATTTAATTTTTCAGGCCGTATACATATCTCTTTCTGCGGGGGAAAATGGCCGGTGCTTCTATTCAATCCGTGTTGGGCGGTGAATTTTGTCGGGTGCCGATTTCTCACCGGGCCCAGTGCTGGTCAACCCTTGTAATTTCCATGCTTGGCAGGCTGACAGTATCAAGATCTTCTGAGAAAACCTAATATTTAAAACACCAGCGAAGAAATGATAGTTTCTTGATGGCGTGTTTGTACATGAAAGTATAGGCAGTTTATTTAGCGGTATGAAACCTGGAGATTTCCACCTCTAATTACCCCCCCCCCCACCCCTACTGCCAGGCATTGTTAGAATTAGTGACAGTGCTAGTGGGCGACATAATTAAGTTGACCCCTCAAAAAAGCTTGGATTTGCCTAAAATGGCTGCAATTTTCAACTAGATATCATTGCTAGGGTTCTGCTTAAAGGAACATAATGTAAATCAGAAGTGTCCATCAATATATTTAAATTTTCAGGCCGAATACATTTTCTCTTTCTGCGTGGAAATATATGGCCGGTGCTTTTATTTAATAATCCGTGCTGTGCGGTGAATTTTGTCGGGTGCCGATTTTTCACCGGGAGGTGTGAAAGCGAAAGGGTCAAAATATTTGAAAATTGCGGCGTTAGTTTAAAAGTGAAGGATACGTGTATACAGAATTCACACAAGGAAGAAAACAGCAGTAGTCAAAGATACGAATTTCCATTCAATTACGTGTTGTAATAAGTGTCCGTCGGACAATAATGACTAAAGCATCTGATTTTGTCCTTATTAGGCTGTTTTGGTATTATCACTTGTAGGTATGTTAGAAGATGTATCCATTCATTCAAATTATTTTTAGTAGCATTATCATTCAGCCCATACCTTACATAATGAATAATTATGATACCGATTATTTTTTAGGAATCCACTATTGCCATATGTAAAAGGAAAACAATAATATACCGCATGTTGAAAAAAAAAAAAAAAAAAAAACAAAAAAACATGAAGACGCCATGATATCAAATGCAGGAGAGGCCATAATAAGTCTGATGGACTTTGACAGGCCCCGCCTAAAAGTTAAAGCAATTTTTAAAAGATTAAATAATTTAACTACTGGACAAGACAGGGACAATACAAGACAGAACAGGACGACACAGGACGAGGACATTGACAATTATTGTTTTAACAAGATCAGGGGCAAAAAAACATGGTGAACGTGGCGAACCAGTAAAGAAACGATGAAAGAGAAGGATAAAAGTTATTGTAATTAATGAGTGTGAGTTGTCAACTATAGAAATTCAGGGGGGAAATACTGATGACAGTTTTTATGACTGATGGTTAATAAGTTCCAATCCGATTATCAGAAAAGTCTATTTAATATTTATGAATTATACTTGTTTTAGATTAGATTTGGGAGAGTGGCGTGGTCTAGCGGTTAGAGAGCTTGCCTTTGGACCCAATGGTCCCCGGTTCAAATCTCAGTGGGGCCTACTTGCTGGATTTATTCTAGGTACCAAAATTCGGGATTTAATTTGTAGAGGAGCTATTGATTAAATCAGAATTGCCACTCTCCTCATGTTCATTTGATATGGGCAAATAACCATGAAAGCTCTCACTGTACCCATTGTGTGTGTCTCGTCAATGTTTGGATGTAGCCACAGGCGCTGATTAAGCGGATCCATTTTAAAGTTGGCTTGTCTCTGTCTAAAAATGTAAATAAATAATGTTAAGCGCTGTGATACTTGTTTATCCTTGTAGAGCGCTATATAAATGCCTGCATAGAATAGAATTAGATTTAAAAGTGTGTTCCATATTTTGGGACCAGAGTATTTTACTGAGTACTTAATTAGGTTTGATGAGGGTTTTCCATAATTTCAGTTGATACCGATCTTGCGGTTTGATGCCTGTTACAGCTTGGTCACAGGTTCCCATAGGCTACTTCCTGTAATTTCTGTCCGTTTACCGCAAAGAAAATACAAAATTGCGAATTTCTGATATGACAGATACGATCGAGTTGGGCAAGTGAGATGATGGGTGGTTAGATGATATAAGAATTTAAACTTTAGGGGTAACTCGGGGGATGAGGCTCAGTGTGGATCAGGAAATGTCCCTTTAAGTTATTATTGCCTAACGAGTTCTCAATTTACTAGTGGTAAAATTTAGATATTAAAACAGAGATCTTTTGACTGAAATAATTGAAAAGGCTGAAATGAATTGAAACTAAGGCATTCTTATGGATTTATAAATATTCCTTGTGTGTAAACTGTTTTTAGTGCTCAATGCAACTTCCAAACTATCAATTTCAGTTCATTTTAAGGATTTGGATTTTGCTGGAAATGTACCTTTGTCCATTTAACATTAAAGCCTGTTTTTTAGCTATATTTTTGTTAACAAGATTGAAATTACAGGTTTCGTTCAAACGACACCCTATCATGCTGCACCTTACTTAATTTCATTTTATTATAACTCACATTTGTTAAGATGCCTACCTAGGAACTTAGCGTTGGCACGATTTCATAGTATCAAAAACATTTGCATTTAGGATGATTTTTGATGAGTAGGAAAATATTTTTCTGGATAAAAGCAAGTTGTGGCTGTTATAAATTAAGTTTAAATCACGATCAGTCATTTTTCTTTGCAAAAATTTAAAATGCCGATTTTGTCTAAATTGCCAGTGTTAGGTTCATATCAAACCTTATATTACTGTTCTTGTGACAAAAAAAAACCACTTAGGCATTTTAAAGCGGGCTTGAAGTGCCATTTACGACTTTTTAGAACTATAATAAGCGGTCCCGACTTTTATTACGAAACAAAGCACAAATATCACGATTCTTGAATAATATGCGTGTACACTTAGCAACTTACAGGGGTCTTTACTACAAAAGATTTTGGGCAATACAACTGACAAAATCAACTGATGGAAATAGGCGGGGCGCGATTTGTGTACATTGTGAGAATCGTGATAGTGGCTTCTTTAAATGCTTAGCATTGTCACATCTTAGACGAAAAATATTGATTGGTTACCTCATTAAAGCGACAATAAAATATAACAACAACAAATAATAATAATTATAAATTAATGTATTTTTATTTTCATCATTCATATCTCATTTACATAAGTTTTCTTGAGTATAGAATAAACAAAGCACCTTACAAAAAGACTACACATGCCAATGTAAGACTTATAAAATTACAAATTCGGAAATAAATGTGTAGTCGTTTGATTTGGAATGTACATGTTATGAGAGATGCGGGGCTGGGGCATTTGTAAAAAGGAGAAGTCCAGTATCACAAAAGCCTTTATCCGACGGTATATGACGGTGAGTTCCGATTTGCAAACAAGACGATTTTCATCAGCATGCGATCTTCAATATTTGATATTATCAGAATGCCCGTGGATTTTGACAAGACTGACCAGGAATGATGGAGCTTCCTCATTTTGGAATCATAAGGAGATGGCGAGAGTGTTCATTTATTGACACCGAGTCTGCGAAGCTCAGTGCTTCAGGCAAAATGCAGTGATAGTCTTTTGAAGACGACGACGACTACGACTACTACTACTACTACGACTACGACTAGGCGAAACGATTGTGACGATCTCCTGATGGCAGCGTAATAATAATTAGGCAACAGCGCAGTGAGCGACCTTCGGGCCGGAGTCTGGCGCTTTATAAATGTCCATTATTATTATTATTACGACTACTACGACGACTACTACTACTACTACTACGACGACGACGACGACGACGACGACTACTACTACTACTACTACTACTACTACTACTACTACTACTACTACTACTACTACTACTACTACTCCCTATAGAACAGCTAATTGTGAAAAATCCATTTCTAGATGTGTGGGGATAGAAGGTTCTGGTATGTTCTTGATATAGCCTGAATGTGTGTTCTTTCCCATTTGTACAGCTTTAAACAGCACATGTAATTTCGAATTCATTATTTTTATTATCAAAGAGCTTACGGGACAGCCATTTAAAATAATACTTATTTTTTCACTACATATTTTAACATTTTTTGATTCGCTTTGTAATATCTGCAGATAAGTTTTGTGTATGAATCTCTTATTGTTTTATTATGTTGCTTTAACTTCCAATTGTGTTTCACTTTGATAGAAATATTACACTCTTTCAATGGGAAAGGACAAAAAAGCATGTCAATGGTCACCGTGTGTAGGTAAAATTTTGTGGAGATAATTATTATCTTCAGCAGCAGAGAATTATTTCTTATTTAAAAAGGCGATTGCGTTTTTCGTGTTTTAGACTCGCTTTTAACTGAAACGCCATTGAATGCAACTGAGGAAATATGTTTAACAAGGGTAGCGACATGATTATAATCATGTAGTGCAAATTTACGTGGGTCTTTTTGATGAAAATCAAATTATCGTGGGTGGTAATTTAAATGATTTATATTGTTATATTTATAGTCTTGTGGTGTACAATTTCTTTGAGGGAAATGAAAACAAAATGTCAAGTACAGATCGGATGGAAAAAGAACAACATGTAAGAAAAAAAGGAGAAAAGAAACCCAAAGAATAGATGCAAGAAAGAGAAAAGCACGAAGAAAAAATATTTGTAAATTTACTTGAAAATAAATTGGAGACAAACAAAATGAAAGAAAGACAGGTCAAGGAAAAATACAGAAAGACAGAGAGGAAAGAAGGAAAAATAAAAAGAGGAAAGGTAAATCAGAAAGAGAAACGAAATAAACCCTGAATTGAGCACATAATTGTGCTACATGTATGTGAGTACCGCAAAGATCGAGTGTCATGATTTCTGGCCTATCTCTAATGCTACGAACATAGGGCAGCCATTTTGGCTAGGAGCTTCTCACCGTAAGGTGAAGATATCTCACGTGTGTTCACTCCAGCAACAGAGAATGGGTGGGTAAGTGACAATTGTGATCTTAGGTTACATATAGTAAGTCGATACAAGTATGAGGGCCCTCTTATAACGCATGTCTAGTGCCTGAAATACAAGGCGCGAGTGATGCCACAGTTTTTTCTAAGCCATCGTCTGCAGTCATTATTGTATGGAGTGTGAACGCGCGTTGTATATAAATATTGTATTATTGGGATTGGAGGTGCCGTGTTAAGGTGGGGAATCGCTGGAGAATAGCTAGGTTCAGAATATATTACTGCCGTTGCCAGTTTCGCATGATTTGAAGAAAAAATAATCTGCATATTTGGGTTTGGTATATTAATTGTGGAAAATAAAATAAAACGTACACACAAAGACACGCACACATTCTCGCGCGCGAACACACATGGGGATTATGAAATGAGCTTGTCTGTGTGTGTGTGTGGGGGGGGGGGTGCGTTTTTGTGTGTGATTTTTTTAAATAACCCTAGAATTACTAATTCATGTATCAACATACATTAACACACTTTTGATGGATTTCAGTGGGACTTGACAATGAGCCAAGGATATAGTCGCACATCTGACCTCAACACATGTGGGATCAAAGGTAATCTGGATCCATTTGGGGGTCCACTTAATCCCAATGTACATGATCTTACATGATCCTAACAAATCTGATTTGCCGACAGGGATTGTAACAAAAGTAGTTGCAACTCTCTCCTGTATTTTTTTTATCGAGATACTATGTCAATGTCATTGACCTCTACTGACTTCTGTAATCATGTAGAAATATGTTAGTGCAAATTATTTTTGTTACAGTCTTTGAGAAAAGATTAACAAGTTTAGTTCATATTTTAAGAAACAGAACAATATTACAGAGTTAACCTTTCATAGGGCTACTCCCGCTATCATCATCATCATCATCATCATCATCATCATCATCATCATCATCATCATCATCATCATCATCATCTATTTCATCTTCATCTTCTCTATCTTCATCTTCTGCTTCTTTATCGTCTCTTTCATCTTCCTCATCCTCTTCATTTTCATCTTCTTTATCGTCTTTATATTCTTCATCTCTTCATCATCTTCATCTTCATCATCTTTTTATCTTCATTTTCTTTTCTTCATCTTCTTCGTCTTTTTCTTCATTGTCTTTATCTCCATCTCCATCATCTTGCCCATCTTTATCTTTTTGTCTCTTCTTGATCAGTCTCAGTATTGCCTGTCCTTTCTAATGTTGCATAGATGATGTGACCCTGGTGTTTGCAGAAACACAGACTTCACTGTTAGCTTCTGTTCTCTGCACATACCACGGCCACAATGGTCAGATTTTGAAATACTGTTTACTAATTGTAGATTGACTTCCAATTCTTTGTTGGAATGACTGCCATTACTTCACAGGCCAGAACTGTAATAGGAATTTAATCATTGAAAATGGTCAACTAAAAGAATCTGGGAGCTTTAGATACCATGGTCAGGCATGTACGTGTGGAATGCTATTGTTGATGGGTAACCTTAAGTAGAATTCTACAGTCACGTCGCGTACGGGATCTAAACTTTAGTATTAGTGAGATATTTGGTATCCTTGAAGATTTCTTGAAGCTCCATTGTACTGTTTTTTGTCAGGGAGGTATTCAAAACTAGTAAAAGAACTACAGAATATGCATGCCTTATATATCAATTATTCATGGGAATGTATTTTCTCTTTTACTCTGAAGATTAACCCTACTAACGAGGTGTTGTTGCACCGGTCAGCAAAAAATAAAAAGCTCAAATGAACGACCAAATAACGGTACTGGGTATTTGTAAGACAATCCTTGTCCTCACTTTCTTTTTGCTCTCGGGAACAATCTTTCTGATATTGATATAAGCATAATAATTACTATAATGTAGGGTATCTGCTTTCTTTCACAAATCTAGTTCTTGTAAAATGCAGTGAAAAGTGAAAGTTTGCCTAATCATGCTAATTCAGCGTAAAGAGGGGACCCGTAGCTATAAATTGATATAAAATTTACCACTAGAAGGTGTTTCGTTAGCAAAATAATAGGGTGTTTCAGGTATAGGATTATACCGTGTTAAAGAAGATATACGTTCATTAGACGACCGTTTACAATGGCGGTATTTTACCAAATGAACACTAACTTTCCACGGGTGAAAACAAGCTTTTATGATTTTTAAATTTAACTTCAACTCGCAGTTCTTTACTAAATGATTGTAAACAAACAAAAGATCGTACAGTTACCAGTGTTTCTTCAGATTTGTCACAATCCTATGTAACTAAGATATATTGCGCCAAATTATGCCGAGGTAATTGAGCTGTAGCCGTGATGGAAGTGAGATATCGATTCTGTTCATTCATCACCTGGTCCTACCCTTTCCCAGTGGTAGGAGTGCCGAGGAAAGACAGCGGGTGAGAATTTGCTGTGATTTCCGCATACTAAACCAGGTTAACCGAACAAGCACATAGGCAATTGAGTCACACCCATCTTATGCTACGGGTGCGGGAAGGATGACTCGCTTGGTGATACGCGACACTTTGTAAGAGAACAACCCGTACGTGTTCATGCCTTAACTACTGCGATAAGTCGTTCTGTTTGCTCGTTTTTCATTGATTGCTAGATTTTTCACGCTAAAACGGTCTGTTTAGTTAAAATTTCAGCCATAAGGTACCATGGACGCTTTTCATGATATTAGCATCCCTTGTTTGTATGTAACTCGATACCCTCCAGTCAGACTGATTTCAAACATTTCAGTTGATTTTCAAGGTGTTTCCGTGTTACGAACAGGTGTTTGTATCAAAGCGTCCCATAGGCCACAGTGTTGTAATTTCTGTCCATACAGAACAGAAATTACAAATTTCCGAATTTCTTACAGAAAAGATCCAGTCTGCTGATAAGGTTACTTAAAAACTTTGGTCAATGGTCCATACGGTATACAAAACTTGATTGAGAAACGATGTTATGGGTCATGAACTGTCTCTCAGAAAAAAAGCGATATTTTTTACAAGTTTTAAACATTTTGAGTTCAACATTAGAGTTCAACTTAAATTTGTCATGAATCATAAAGAAGGGCTCTTTAGTTGAGACATTTTACTGTATTTGATGAAAGAGTTTCCTTCAAAACATAAAGGGACACGTGAAGATACACATTTCTCTAAATTTGCACTTGGTTGCCACCGTTGGCTGTTGAACACCAACCAAAACTATTGCAAGATTTAGTTGCCACCGTTGGCTGTTGAACACCAACCAAAACTATTGCAAAGATTTATTGGACAAACAAGTAGAAAAGAAACCAAAACATAAGCTTTGTTCTATCCTGTAATCCTAATCAGCCCTATGATGCTTAGATTTCCGTCGTGCGCGACAGAAAATGCCAACTCATATTTTTGTTACGTTACATAAAGACGGCGCTTTCGGCTTATTCACTTCAGGTATGATAAAATACATTGGCAAGCGTTATAAATATAAAAAAAAAACTTTTTGAAAACAATGGGCGTACTTTTCTTGAACTGTCCTCGTGTCTTGTTAATGGCAGATTAATAATTAAGCAAAGGGTACCAAATTGCACTTGGCCCACAATTTATGATTTCGTACACCGATCTCAGTCAAATTGGTATCTCCCTTATTCTTCAAGTTGCACCCAATCACGTAACTGAAATGAAATCACTAATGTTGTAAACATGTCATGATTCTTTTTACAAACATTTGGTAGGTTACATATTCTGCAAAGTTACTTTTTCAATATTAGAAATGGGTGTATTTTATATAGCAATATGTTGCAAATTTATTTTACGGTATAATGCGAGAAGCCTACAAGTTGGCAGGAATAATTATGATTTTACGGTAAAACCGTTAGTTTCATAGCTTTCACTGTAAATATAACGGCATCAGCTTCTTAACCCTCGTCCAATCAAGAATTTTTCTACTACATCCACGCCCCCCCCCCCGATTTTTTCGTACTTAATGGACAAAACTCATCTTGTTTGGTATCGGTAAGCTACATATGTCCCCCCCTTTCTTCAAATAAAGTACAATACATATCACGACTTAAAAATAGACGTCATAGTGGCGTCATAACCGAGAGCTTATTTACAACGTTATTTGTAAGCAAATCTCCAAAATCAAGGGATTTTCTACCATTTTCGCCATTCATGCAAGCACAATTATTATTGCTATTTATTTGACAATGATGGGTGCCAAAGTAAGCATACACATGTTATTACTCTAAAAAATAAGAAAAAATACAAATATTGTCAGTATTGCTTACAGTAGCATCATACGTAAGTGCCATTTTTTGGCATTTACACAGTAAAGTAAGGTGGCAACCACCCCCTACCTTCCGACATTGACGGGACACCCTGACCTCGCTAAAATGGCCGCAAAGGATGAACGTACAATACATAAAAGCCTTAGATCATATTCGTTTGCGTTTTTGTGCGACAGGGGTGGTAACCCCCCCCCCCCCCCACACACACACCGTGGCACACCCTTGGTCGAACAAGAGTTAAACTGTAGATTTTACATTTTCCCTGTACTTTCTAAATGTAAACGAGTGAAAATTACACTCCCAAAAAGAGTGAAACTCTTGTAAACCACTCCAAAATGAGTGTTTTGTACTTGAAAAGAGTGAATTTCCACTAAAAAAGAGTAAAAATCACTCCAAAATGAGTGGATTTCCACTCGTTGGAGGAGTTTCCACGAATGAACAAGACTTTGTGAGGAGTGAAACGAAGGACAACACTAACGAGTTGCAAACTTTTTGTTTATCAATCCAGATTTCAGGTGATGAATTTCAGCTGTTCTTTGTAATAGATATGGTGGTTTTTGTATTGAATGTACACTGTTTAAAGATGCTATATATGTCGAGGGATTTTTTTTAGCTTCTTTATTTTCAAAATATGTCATGTCAAACAAAACTCAGAAATCTTATGGGGCCTAGAGGCAACGGTCGACCCCCCCCCAAACCGTCAACATATCAGTAATGTTCTTGGTTGATGTGGATAGGTTAAAGTATTACACTTATCTCTTTTCTGTTCAAGTAGTATTCGCGCATTTTTACATCTTGAAAGATCAATGATTTTTTGAGGTGCAAAATTGTGCACCATGTGGAGTCCCTCGGCGACGGCATGACAACATTGCTTTTTTTTTGCCCCATGAAACACCTTTGCATTTCTTTCTCTCTTTGACTGAGTGCTTTTTTTTTATTTAATAACAAATGATCTTATGACAAAATTCAAAAATTGGGCTTGTAAACCAGATTTTTAGAAAAAATCATTTTTTCTACCTGTCTACTGTATGTAGATAGGCAGTGATCGCAGTTCCATATTACAAAATAGGGACTACGTGAAAACTGATCTAGGCAAAGGCTATCTGCACGACTGTCGTGCACAATTCTAAATTGGCTATACTACATGACAATACCACAGGCTGATCATTAAGTCATAACACCATCATCGTAACACCACTCAATTGAAATTAATTGCTACACGCCATGCAGATAATAGCCTACGCATGTAATAACAGTACAGTTGTAATTTGTGCTTAAATCTCAACAGGTTAGCCCCAGGCCCACGTCCGTTGCCACGGTTTTCATCGTCACTGCTATAAAAGGTCCACACAAATCATGCTTCTGTTAAATTACCACCTGTGCGAACTCAAAGCTCCAGAAACTTCCCCTGAAAAAGTAAAATCTCTATAAAAGTCCACAATACCCCTTGAACATACGCGCCATGGCTACCGAGCTATCCTTGTATCCATGCGAACCGATACCCTCTAATATAAAAACCCATTATATTATTATACACCCCAAAACCTTGCACTCCTGAATTTGACAGGTATGACCCTTAATGTTTGTCAGTTTGGTATAATTATGATATATGATGCATGTTGAGTTCAGGTTTTTCCTATTCAACTTCCTATCACGAGAAAAGACAAAATATATCATCAAAGTGAGGGTGGAACTGTTCATATGTTATAGCAAATATGTTGGTATTATCTACATTACTGTACAGTAAAATATCATTCAATGTTGAGTAAAAGGAAATCACCTTAATCGGTTAAGCAAAATCTTAGTAATTGATTAAACCATAGGCAAAGTCGAGTATATTTACACAAATATCCGAAAGGTTTATTCAACTTTGACTTGGAATTGGGGTTAGTTCCCTCTTTAATCAACATTTTAACAATGTGCAAATATCAAAATGATGTTATGTATTTTATAAAATATTAAAAATATCATTTTATCGATATCGATCAGCCAAATTTCTCCAGTGTATTAAGACAATTGACTGTATTGATGTAATGTATATTTATAACTTTTCATACCAATGTTTAAAACCCTGACTGGCACACAAGCAAGAAAAACTCCGGTACACTGACAATTTTAATTTGTAAAGAAAGGGGTCTTATTGGACAAAAATATTTATAAAAATGAATTGTTTATAAATCAAGAAAATCAAGCTAAATGTTTTTATAAAGTTCAATTAACAATTATACTAGCTTCTCAAATTACTTTATCATCACAGGTATTTTCATGATTTATACAAGTTCATGAATGACAAAGTGTCGTTTTTTAAATTTTAGTGGATGACAAGTTACATGACAAACTAAATGACAAATAATGCATTTATAATTTGTTATTTTTACGGAAATAACTAATTGAATAACGAACTAGGTATTCATAATTTGTCTTTTCCATGACATACATTAAAATTTAATTTGTAATGCACTAAACAGTACACATTAACGACAAACGTCATTAATTGACTTGTCTTTAATTTAAAAAGTAAACATTTGTAGGTCATTCAAATATATGTGATGAAAGATTATTTTTAGCTTGATTTTCTTAAATGATCAAAATCAATTTGCATGACTAATTTAATTTGGTCAAATAAAACCCTTTCTTGAAACATTAATCTCTTCATTGTTACCAACTCGTGGTAATTGTTAGAACTGTAGCATGTGTACGTCACAGGGTTTATTTTGTGCAACGAGGCGACCGGTGAAAATTTGATATAAAGAACCAAGTTACTCTCTGCAGGAAATAGATCTTTTGTGTGATGATTATTTTAAGGAAGAATTTCGAGAAAATTAACGCAGGTGCGGAAATTGGTGGAAGTGGGTAACGGAGATGTATGTCATTTTCCATTATAACGAGGACCGTAGCATTATGTGATTGCGCACGTTAAGTCTGATCTTTATGCCATTTGATACATTTTGATATAAAATATTGATACAAAAAATGTAATGGGAATACAACTCGTTTAATGAACAGAGGCGTACGCAGGATTTATTTGGGGGGGGGGGGGGTGCGGATCTCGAAAAGTGGACTTTTTGTAAAAGTGGACCTAACCCCAATAAAAAGTTACTTTTGGACTTTTGGATTTTTGTAAATTCATTGGACCTTTTGTATCAAAAATCAGCAAAAGTGGAGCTCTGGCCCTTTGGGGAATTTGGGGGACCGCACCACCCCCTCCCCCCCCCTCCCCTCCCCGCACACACTGCGGACGGGCCGTACAGAATATCAGTGACGAAATGAATTGCAAATGAAAAATTTAACAACAACAATTAACAAACATTTCTATTCCACCAAATTTCATTTTAATATCTAAATTGATCCAATTGATAAGTATTGCTAAGTTGTGATAAAATCAATCTTTCTGACAACTGATTACGATTTGATGAAGAACAACAGGCAGATTATGAGTTTCGAAGTTGTTTCAAGAAAAAAGAATACGGTAAATGATAGCAAGCCTTCCTAACCACGGTAAAGTTCATATACCACGAATATGTGGGTGGGTGGTGTGATGGGTGGGTGGGTGGGTGGGTTGGTGGTGATGAATGGATGTGTGTGAATAAGGATGGATAGGTGGATGGAAAGATGGATGGACGGATGGTTATGCTCGCATTTTTGCAAAAACGTGTGGTTGCTTAAGAAGCAGTTGTAAAACTTTCTGTCCGCCGCTATAAGCAGTTCATGTCTTGGTCTCACAAGTATATTATTATTTTCCTACAAATTACAACTTTGCAATGGATAAACATTTCATATTTAATGATTAAAGGTCCATGCAAGTTTATTAAACATTACAGAGTATAACCAGTTTGTAAAGAAACATTTACACGGGTCTCAGCTGAACAGTTTTCATTGTTTTTACACAAACACATTTTCCTCTCAAATTTGCAGCGGTAAACCATAGTATTTTACGGCCGCTAAAGTAAAGACCGTTTGTTTGTTTGATAAGAAGAATTTGTATAGTTTGGTAACTATTCATTAAAAATCCTGTAAAACGCATAATACTCTGCGTTTTGATGGGTTCTCATTTAGGGACAAACACGTGTTAGCAAAATAATACTTGAAAAATTAGAGTATGGATGGAGGATGAAATAAATATAAACTTTTATAATTTTAGCTTATCGCCGTTAATATTATGAAACATCGGAAAAGTAGACCATCATTACGCTATAATTTAAAAAAACGCACTATAGTGCGTCATGTACAATGTAATATTAAATAACAGGAGATGAATAATTCCATATTCAGGCGGCAATTTTAACTGATGAAAAATGTGTTTGTTTATTTATTGTTTTATATACAAATTTTATTTTTGATGCTTTAAAAGATTTTTTTTCATGGGATCCGTTTAATATGCTTTTCAGAAATGTGCCAAGAACCTCTATTCATGTCTATGGTCAAACGAGTATAACGAACATTCCTAAATAGAAAGATCAGTACAGTTGTGGAAGAAAGATATCAGGATAATATGACGTGATGTTTTAAGGGAGATTGGCGTTGTTGATAATGGCGTGGCTAAAATTATGTCATTGACCCTTAACGATTTTGTGCAAAATCGGCTTTGTAGACACGTTCGATCTAGCTCTTGTTGGTTTTACAAACACTGGCGAAAATATATATCAGATATAATTAAATCTCAGTATTCCTCATCACTTAGTCGCAACCCAAATTATCAAGGGACATATATGTTTATTCAATATGTTTAAGCTTGCATTCTCTTGAGAACTCAAAGGGTTATTGAATTTCTTGCATGGACAAGACTTTCTGTGGCACAGTTGTTATCACATACTTAGTGACAGTCCTTAAATCGGAGAAGAAGATATAAATGCAATAAATTTATGATAAAATTAATAAAATTACAACAGAAAATTTAATTAATGAATGCATGAGTTTGTTCATTCAATAATGATTATTTTTATTTTGTACTTATTATTTGTTCTTTATTTACTAGCTAATTTGTTATTTTTTTTCAGAAAGAGCATTGTCTTCAGGCGCGAGAGAAAGGCGCATGCCCGAGAGACACCGCTCAACCGCGTGGGTTCATGGGAAATAGTCTCTTTCAAAGCAAAACTCGCATTCGATGAAACATCGCAAATCTTACTCATCATATACGGTCAATAGCAAAGACCCTCCCGTACTTTGACTTAAGAAAAAATGAGAGCGACCTGCTCGCATCGTGCCAGCTTCAGGCCAAGTCAGATTTTCTCTCTCTCTTAATTTATAAGCAGCGTGTTTTCATCTCGATGTTTAGTGAAAAAATCGCGCATTCTCTGATGTAACTCCGAATGGATTTTAATCGCTCACCCTCTAGCGGCGCCTAGTCATGCTGGTAACGGAGACGAGCGAATGATTGAGAGTATCTGCGTAGATTACAGGCGTATGAACGACTATCATCAAAAGATCTGTGTGGCTGTCATTAGCAGATGAGTTGAGGCACTGAATGCACGCGTTATGAACGGCTGGGTGGATACCGCGGGCTCTTATTAAGCAGGAAAAGAACTGCCAGTATGCTATTTTGGTCAACGTATACATTACAGGGTGTTTTTAATACGTGGATAATATTAGCATATCATTAAAATTTTATGACACAAAAAATGTATCCTGGCGTTATGTTGCACTATATTAGAGGGTGATGTCATTTAATACACGTGTGCGCATATGTAGCAATTAAACTCAAACTAATTTTACTACTATGAGAAATTAACTCTCATTCATGTGATACCTATTTTTTATCCGAAAACCAAAATCACACACAAACACCACCTTCCAAAGTTGGAACATCGTTGGCAGCATTTTTTTAGGAAAGGGGCGATTTTTTTTTTTCAAAAGGGGACTTTCCCAAACATTGTAAGGGGGGGCAAATTTGGCATAAGTGACTTTTTTTAGCGAAATGTTAACCTTTTTTCGACAAAAAGAAGAAAAAATCCTAATTTTTGGCTCGCTCCGCTCGCAAAATCTAATTGCGCATTTAAAAGCTCTTTTTCTTTAAGGTTTTTTTTTTAATTTGGCGGTGGTCCGTCCCCACCGCCCCTTCCCCTCCCTTGGTTACGGGCCTGGACAAGTGCCAGTTTGGAGAGAGAGAGAGAGAGAGACTGACTATCAATGTTCGGGGTCATTGCTCTAAACAACTGAAGCTTGGTATTCCCAGTATAAAGCTTATTAAAATAATAGTAATTGGCCCTTTCCTGCTGTCTGATGAGGCAAAACAGGTTTCAATACCGACCGTCACTCGTGCTTGGCTAGCGGAAAAGCGCCTTGCTTTCGTTTTTTGTTTGTATGTTTGTTTGTTTTTCTAATCACGAAAGCAAGGCACTTTTCCCCCAGCCAAGCACCGGCGACGGCGTTAACACTTGTTTTCCCCACCAATGACAAAGGGCCATTTACGAACACGAACTCAAGGGTCTGATTCAATGGTCGTTAAAGAGTAAGATGCAAACATCTGCCCACAGGTTTGATTATTTTCTAACAAAATATGCCATTTAGTGGTATATCCTGTGGACATGATGGATCTGTTAAGCATGATATTCTCGCTGCATGTTTTTTTGTGCAAATCGACATAAACTGGTGTTATTGTACATTGAATTTTTGCGCATTGAGCCCGGCGCGGTTTGCCAGACTACCCTTGCGAAAAAAATGCATGTAGCTTGCCTGTAAATAAAACACTCTCTTACTTACCTTAGCGTGCGTGACACTAGTTAGATTTCAATAATCAGGAAAATGTCAAAAACGTATCTTTGGGTGAGGGAATACATACAATGTGAAATTGAATCTTTGTGGGGGCGCCAAAACATGCGTGGAAAACGATTACGGGTCTTTGAAAATAATGCAGTGAAAAAAAAGTTATTTTTCTTTCGCCAACGTCATCAGAATTTTCGGTTCGTTCACATCGTCGTCATCGTAGTCATCGTTATCGTTATCTTGCACTGAAGTTCCCTTCATGGTAATTTGTTTTCTTCTCATGCTGATTATGGCCTATTCACCCTGGCCAAATATGCGGATGGAACAGGGGGGCACTGCTAGCCTAGATATATGGCCTATAATTTAATTAAACAACAGAACCATTCACTTGTTGTACCACAAAAAGTATATAAACGCATAGGTTGAATTTCAGTCAGGGGTGGGAGTCCATGGGTGGCAAGGGGCGGCCCGAGAGTTTTCAAAATCAGAAAACCGAGGGTTTAAGCAATAAATTGTGTAAAATTAGGGTTTTTTTTTACTATAGGGTAATCGTGTAATGTTTCTCCCTGATATGATTTTTCGCACCTCCTATGATTTTATCCTGGTGCCGCCCTGATCTCGTTAATTAAGCCCATGGGGGGGGGGGGGAGAGATTGCGTAATAGGTGTTTTATAGGCTTCCCGTCCTGCTTATCGAACCCCTTAACCCTTAGCGATTTAAGGGGGTGAAGGTTTTTTGCGAGTTGCGAGTCGCGAGTTGCGAGTTACGAGTTGCGAGTGCGAGTTACGAGTTGCAAGTTGCGAGTTTTGCGAGTACGAGTTGCGAGTTGCGAGTTCCTGAATGTGGTTGGCGAGTTGCGAGTTCAGACTGGCGAGTTGGATTTTGGCGAGTTTGAAATATGCGAGTTGCGAGTTTTCCTCGTATTTCGGTTGCAATATGTAAAGCTTTATTTCTATTTTTTGTTTTACTACTCTCAAATTGTAACGAAGTGAAAATTTTAAACTGCCCAAAAAGAGGAAACTCTGTAAATCCCTCCAATAGAGCAGTTTGTACTTAAAAAGTGTGGAATTTCCACTCAAAAAGAGTAAACGTCACTCAAAAAAGTGGGATTTCCACTCATTTTTCGTGTTCCCATCCTTCTTTAACTTCTTCAGAGGTGTTGTCCTTCATTTAACAACTCAAACGAGTGGAAATTCACCCTTTTTTGGAGTGATTTTCACTCTTGTGATTAAAAATTTGTTCCTTTGGAAGTACAAACCACTCACTTGGAAGAGGTTTACAGAGTTTCACTCTTTTGGGAGTGAATTTTCACTCGTTAACATTTAGAGATATGAAGATTTAGCTTACAATAATACCAAAGGAACTGTTGCTTGTTTATTGCATTTTTGTATATGGTCCATATTCATTTTGTACATTTTTTGCCTTTTTCATATTGAGGTATAACTGCATAAGTATACTCTTTGTCACCTAGTCTGCATCAATGGCTTTTAATTCTGTTACAAGATCAGGCACATGATACAAAGTAAGTGTGAAGGATAAAACGTACTGATGCCTACATTTAAGTGGGCCATTTATCTTTCATAGTCAATGGCAAAACTTTGTTAGTTCACTAATTTGCAACAGGCCTGTGGTTCAAAAGGTATTGAGATTTGTGTCTTTTACAACATCAAATTTGTCATCTTTTTACTTCTTTGTCCCTAACCAGGTGGATACCCGATTAACAAGGTGACAGGAAGACATTTTTTTTAGGATACGAATTTCTCTCAAATTGCAAGATCCGATTGTAGACCCACTACCAAAAACTCCGAGGTTTATTGGACCAACAAGTACAAAAGACAACAGCAAACCTTGTTTTGAACTTGCCTGCCTAACGTAATTGTCCATAGAAAACACCGTGCTTTGACTTATGGTCGTGCATGACAGACAGTACTAAATGCATCATATTATTACATAAAGACGCGGAATTCGCTTATTCACTTCAGGTTTGATATAATCATTGGAACTTCCCAGATCAAAAAAAAACAGGTTCGGAAAAAATTGGGGGCGCTTCTTTCTGGAATCTCCTCATGTCTCTTTAGGCCAGGAAGACCACATAGGGATCCGTTGTCACGTTTTTTTCTGTGTTGTTTGTTGATGTATTTTTGTTGAGTTGTGAAAAGGTTAGCTTCCCTCATAATATCCCACATACTTCGATGGATTTAAACCACACTTGAATCATAGATGCAACTGGGACCCTCATTTGGCTTATGAGGTCACAGGGCACATACCAAGGTCAAGGTCATGTAGGTCCAATAGTTTGTAAGAGGTTAACAATGTAAATGACTTCAATTGGAAAGGTTTGAAAATTCAAATTGGAACCAAACGTGAGTCACAGGTGCTTTTTTTTTTTGCTTTGGATCCCTCATTTATTTACGAGGTTAAAGGTCACATGCCACGGTCAAAGTTCATATAAGGCCTATTATTACAAACTGCAAACGGCAGAACGGAAACATGCGGTCTGAGGACCGATGTATTTTTTTTGCTCTTGGCCTAAATGAAGCTCCTGTATATTATATAACTAGTGATATTTTGTGTGCAAAATATATATTTGTATTCTTTTCAGGCTTTTACTCATTTCAGAATCAGAAGTCAACAACCCTCTAACTTAACTCTAACCCTAATTCTAATTCAAAAGGAATACCTGTTGGATGCCTAAAATAAGCATCCCTCACTTTCCCCCTCAACTTTCGAATCATATCCATGATATTTTATGGATACACTTCATGTTCCTATGTTTGATCTCACCTGGTCATTAGCCTATCAGTATGTCTTATAAATGAAGAGATGAGAAGTTGTGTTATGTACAGTCCATTTAAATGCGGTCAGCTAACTGTGACAATGAACAAGACATTTACCTCCACGCAATCTTTAAACCAATCCAATGCCACTTTCCCATTTAGTGTCTCCTATGATGCCTCTTTTTGAACACCATTTTGAAACTCAAAATTCAATACTATGAGAGCTTTTTGGGGGCAGAACACCTTTTCAAACCCGGCGCCTCACACATTCACATTCTCAAGATTATGTCAGAAATAAAATTGCTCTTATTTGACACCAAAATTTGTTAGGTGTGGGATTTATGAGATCTAGTATAGTTTGATGAGTCAATGACACACCATGATATTGTTGAATTGTAGTGAAATGCTGATATTATATAACACACAAACAATTTTCCAAATAGGTTTCCGAAATATTTCACCACATGTTTTTTCAGTTTCTCTACAATACTTTGTAGATTGTACGACTGATTTTGGCGTGTAGAAAAATGGAGTAAATATAACCAATTAATAAACTTTTGAGAAAACGCAATCCCTACTGCATTATTATGTTGAGGAAAGTTTGCTCTTTACTACAGTCAGGTTAAGACTACATTGTGTCGGGTATGTTTATTTTTAATAGTTATTTTTCTGATCTGGTCCCTTAAAACTTGTCTCGTCCACACCTCAACCCTGTTTATTCACTGTGATTAATGTTTGTCTAATGAGCATATGCAGTTTTTGTTGGGTGTTGTGTTAGAACAACATTTCTTGTATTCTATTTAAACAGTCCACTCTCATATCACACACTAGCACCTCTATACCGGTTCTACTAAAATGACAAGCTTTGCCATTTTGCGGTCATGAGTACTAAATTAACTAAGACCAACCCTCAAAGGTGCTTTTTGTTCTGATAGAAAAAGATAGAGCTATCCTCTTTGTTCAGCCAGCCATTCATCA
Source organism: Ophioderma brevispina (assembly GCA_023653785.1). Lineage (NCBI taxonomy): Eukaryota > Metazoa > Echinodermata > Ophiuroidea > Amphilepidida > Ophiodermatidae > Ophioderma > Ophioderma brevispina. Next base: position 26,973 of record JAMKCH010040286.1, read on the forward strand.
TTGTTACATAAATATGCATGATATAATTTGACAATTTGTGACTTCTACCTTAAGTATTTGGCTACAGAAGGGCACCAAAGGTGAAACAGGTGAATAATGGCCTTTATTTCAATTTGTTTGGAAATCAATACTAAATTAGACATGTCACAAAGTTTTTGTGTCACAAAGACTTTTAAAACTTCACTCTGTTCAGATGGGGACTGATTGAAGACTTGATTACAAAATCATTTTAGCGATGTGTAAAGTCCTCTCAGGGCACTGCAGAAAGGGTTGATATAACATAAACTAGGCCTTTGTTTTAGCACCACAATAGTCCTAAGTTATTGCAACTACAATTATGGAAACTGAATATCTGATACAATTTAAACTTGTATGTATGCTGTATTGAAAATCCAATGTGAAATTAGGGATTGAAACCTTTATCGCTAAATACTTGAATGAAAGCAATTCGCAAATTCTAGGAACTCGCACTCGCATGTAACAACTCGTACTTCAACTCGCAAAATCCAACTCACAGTCACGAACTCGCAACTCGTAACTCGCAACTCACACTCGCAAAATAACTCGCCAAAAATTCAAACTCCGCACCTCGCATGTTTTAGACTCACAACTCACACAACTCGCACTTCAGGAACTCGCCTCGCACTCGTCTCGCAACTCGTAACCGCACTCGCAAACTCGCCTCGCAGCTCGCAACTCGGCACTCGCGACTCGCAACCGCAGATTATCCAAACCCTTAAGGGAGTCGGGTTCTCAATGGATCATGTCTTCCTTTCTGATGGATTGTTTTATCCGTATTTTCACTCTCAGAATTCACATTTGTTTAAAAATTAACACAACTCTACGCCATGCAGCCACCAGTAATCCAAACGTGCATACGTCTTCTCTAAGGACTCCGATTCTATAGTAAAAACAATAAGAAACAACTTGTCAGCTGGCGGTCCGTCACCCGATGGTCTTCCATTACTTTTTTCAACAACTTCAATTGCCGCTTTTAAGGCGAATCCCTAATGACCTCTTTAAGATGAAGGAATCCATCTCGTCTTAAGCAGCTTACCTGACGTGTTTTGTCAGAGCTCATTAAGGCTCATTTTTCCTTGTCACCTTTAAGGACAACAAAAAATAATAATCCTAAGGGTAATTATTAACATTTTTATGGTGATTGTTGTTTTTCTCCAGGACCGAAGTGGACGTACCTTTTCAGAATGCTTACGTATCAAACCTGTAAGAAATACAAGGAGTAAAATAGGCAAATAAGAAAGGACAAAACAAAGGAGCGTAAAAAGTAGTAATACTATGTAACGAAGAGTATATAGAAGAGGATGAAAAATAAAACGCTCGAGAAATAAGATTAAAAGAAGTCGGAGGAGGAGGTGAGAAAATAAACGGAGAAAAATAGACGAGAAAAAAAGAAACCCGACGGAAAGGAAGACGAAGGACAGCAAAAGAAAACACTAAAGAAGAGGAGGAACAGAAAGAAGAAGGAAAAAGTAAGAAGGTCGAAGAAGGTAAAAGAGAAGAATACCTGTGACATTAATTTGGCTACACTTCCATATACCTGTGCATTTTGTTAATCATTGACATCCCGTAAATTATGAACAGTTCTCATATCAGAGGATGTGGACCGAGGATTTTTGAAGAAAATGGTCACAAATGGCATGGCTCGGGAAGCTGGACCTAGAAACTGAGAGAAAACTGACTTATTAAATGTACAGAGTAAGAAAAAATAGACCCTGATTGTGCCCACCATTTTGCATTTTTAATTAACATATAATGTGGCATCATCGGAAAGCTAATTATTATCTTTATTTTGCTCCAAAAATCATTCCTATCGGTATAGGTATAGCCCGTGCTACACAGTCTTTTGAATCCAATATGCCATTTTAATGTAAGCAGTAATTGTGTGAGCGAGGTGGCCGAGCGGTCTAAGGCGCTGAACCGATCAAACGAGCGGCCCACCTTGGTTCGAGCCGGTGTGGCAGGAGATATAGTCCTCCGGGCTCACAGTCCGGGAACAATGGTGAACAATAGGGCAATCGATTCAGTTGACTCTTCACGCAACATTAGTTTCACGCTTTATTCCGTTGTAGTCTATGAAGCCCGGACTATGATACCTGTCGGACAATGGTTACTTTCACACCGGGTCTCTTGGTCATACTCAAATAGTTCCTATAGGCCTATCGGAAATTGCATACTCGCATAAAGTGTGATTATGGAATGTCTGCTCGCTCCGCCACCCATTGCGTAGAATGTGCAGGTGTATGCAATGGGTGCCCGGCGCCTCATGGTTCGGAGAGTCATGTAAATCTGTTGGTCCTGTGTGTCAGAGGAATCAATCCTGAGCACGTAAAAAGTTGCAGACCTCATCGATAAGAGTATGGGGTCATCCCGGGTCTGTTACATGCACTCATCACTCTAGGTACCAGTCTGAGAGTCCCTTCCAACCCGCACTAGGCCAGCGTGGAAGGGCAGGCCTTAATCCAGCATGGAAACATGTTGAGGCTTCGTCCTGCAGTGGACTGATATGTAGCTGATGATGAATAGCCCATAGAATAATGTTCAAATATTTATCGGTAACGCTAAACAACCATATGTTTTATAGCACCATAATGGGCTAGAATTCAGCCGAAATATATTGCAGATGAAATGCTTCCAATGATACCCAAATCTGGCAGTCCCTGATGGGATAAGTGGAGAGGATCACGTGGGACCCCTTTAAATTAAGTGGTATTGTCACACTAAAAACTCAACACATCCTACTAACCTGCCATTCAAAGGTGGATATGATGGGTGAACATGAAAACGCGTAAAAAGGGTCCCTTTTTTAACAGGCGATGTACGCGTGTACATTGATGGTGTCAAAACAGCAAAATATGGAAAAAAAGTGTTTTTTCTTAACCCTGAAATTATGATATACGTGTTTAGGGTATGTAATACTCACATATACTGTAAATCGGAAGTAAAGCAAATCAAGATAATAAAGCCGGGTTTATTAACGACATTGGTTACTTGTTTTGGGTAGCGAAAACAGACAAAAATACTTGTTTAGTGTATGTTTTTAGTCGCTGGAAATACTTCTTTAGGATGCATTTTGTAAGTCCATGTTTACGCATCATACCCACCTTTGAATACAAGTGGCCCCATGGGCCGGGCATATCACATCACAAACAGAACATAATCTACACCGTTTCGTCTAGTTCACCATACCATTACCCCGCGCCCATATAATTTACAATCCCATGTCTAAAATGCCAACATACCTTTTTAACATTTAAGTGTAGGCCTATAAGGTCTTGTGCACTCCCGTTGGTGTATAAGGGAGGTACCCATGCGGACCTCCCTTCTGAAAACCACTTTGCCATTGGATTTTGTTACAAAAGCCCTGGTCGTTGATGGGGTACATCAACACAATCACCTAACAGGAAAATAATGAAAATCGGGGGTTGTACGGATTCAAAATGGTGGTCCAAAACCGATTTTTATGACGCCCGCCAAATTCTCCCGTAAAATTTGGCTCATAATAGGAGAACATAAATTACATTTACATTGCTAAAATACAAATTTAAAAAAGCTACTCCAGTACGATTTTAAGGGGCAAACAAATTTGGAATAGCGCCACCAATCTTGATAATTAGCATGGCCGATTTGATTTTTTTTCCACCAAAATATGCGCAATGCTATTTAGGCAATTACATACAATTTTGGGCAAAATAATTGTTAGGGAACAATGCCCTAATCTCTAAACCTAGGCTCCTTTTCCTGTTGTCTTTCCCTTATCTTTTGAATCTGTCATTTTTATACTGTAATTGATGCTTGTTGCTTGTTGTCTTTGAATGTGTTTGACTAGTTTTGCATGTTTGCCCTGCTTCTCTTTGGGTTTCCAAACAATGTCCTGGGCTTTGTGTACTTCTTTATAGTTTTTAATGAATAAAGGAGAATAAATAATAATAATAGCGTTAACATGGCGCGCGAAAAAATGTTAGGTCCCCTAAATATGTTAATGTCGCGATGTCGCTTTGGGGTACATGCACAAAATCCTCACAGCCAGCTGACGATTTAGGTGTATTATGTTCTTAGTATGGGAGGTAATTGTGTTGTTTTTCTCTTCTATCTCTTGGTTCTTGAATTCCTACTTGTTATTCTTTGTGTATAATTTGATCATTTTGATGAATATAATAATTGTATTTACATATCTTTTTTAGGCATGGCATTCACCCAAACTCAACCTCTCCATTCCAAAAAATCCAGCATGACCTTTTGATGCATCATTCCATATTATTAGAAGGTAAATATACCTCCCTTAATTTAATATATCATACCATTATCCTTTTGATACATCATACCATATATAAATTTCAACATATCCCTTTAATTTACCATAGTAAAACCGATAGACCCCTTTTATCTACCATCAAAAATTACTAAAATCACAACTTCCTTAAGTATACATACCATTATCCCACCATATCCCTTATTGTAACATAGGCATATTGCTAAAAAAACTCATACAAGCTTTAAACCTATACCATAACATACTAAAAACCCAACATGCCCCTTTAATGTACCACACCAAAAACGTATAGCCCTTAATGTACCTTTCTGGCATACCAAAAATCCAACATACCTCTTTAGTAATGTACCATGTCATGCCATTATCCAACATACCCTTTGAATGCACCATATCACACGAAAAACTCAATATACCTAATAACTAATTCCTATGAATTAATTATTTCACTCCAGAAATCCAAAATACCCCATAAAAGAACATTAAACAAAAACAATATAGTCCTTTAATATGCACTTTTAAATTCACCCTCACGAACTGCTATCCATAAAACTTATAAAATCTTAAAATCTCTCCAACTCTTGTTATAGGCACACTTTCTTTTTCCAAAAAAAAAACAAAAACTCCAGAGTGAAAAGAGAACTATAAAAAATCATTTTTTTCAGGTTTGTTGAAAATATATGTGCTGCTTTTTCTTTTTCCTTCTGTACTGGGAAGATATTAACGTTTTCAGGTTAAATACCACAAATAGGCATGGGCAAAGTCCAAAGGGATTATTTGTTTTGAGATAGGAGGCCATTTTGAAATCGTCCTTAAAATAAAATATACACAGATACCAAGGAAAAATGATAAAGTATATAATTATAGGATTTGCTTGTTAGAACAGCCCTTTCTTTTTTAATGTTTAATTTTGAAAATGTTCCTGCTGTCACTGTACCGTTATTTGTTTCTTGGGCTGGGGGGGGGGGGGGTATAGTGATGCTAGGTTGAATTGGGTTATTTACCATGTTTACGGACTCATTTGTTTATGCACTTTTGAGCATCCTATTAGTGCAACTTGGCCAATGACAAATTTGGGTGACACTTTGCCGTAATTTCCATGGATACATTATTTTGTTTGGTTTAACCATATCTTTGTGGCAATATCAGCCATTTCTTTGGTTATTCATAGGGTAATGTGATGTACTCTCTAAATGTAAACCAGTGAAAATCCTCCCCCCCCAAAAAAAAAGTGAAACTCTTGTACACCATTCCAAAATGAGTGGTTTTGTACTTTAAAAAACGAATTGAGTGAAAATCACTCCAAAGAGAGTGGATTTCCTTTTTAGAAATACATTTATGAAAGCAACAACATTTTATCTTTCAGTTGTTTTTTATTTGACATAAATCGGAGTCATGGGACCAAGGTCATGGCATAAAAGCAATATTAGCACATTTTTTGAAGAGCGCCCCCAATTTTCAAAATTTGATATTTTTGCACAGCTATGTTGGTAATTGTCTAGAAAACTACACCTGCGAACGAGAATGCTAAAAAATGTGTATTATCATAAAATGAGCGATTTTTGTAATTAGAATTGGGATCCTAGATTGTACTTAACGGCAGAGCTGGAAATGCTTAGTTTATGCCCGTCCATGATGAAATAGTGCCACCGCAAGAAAATGACCTCTAACTTGACTTGCCTGAACCAATAAAACAACTAATAGATGAGCGTAGATACGTACATGGCGCTATTTCCCGGAAGGCCGTTTCCAGCAGCCTGTGAATTATTATCGGGGATCCCGATAATAATTATTCTAGTTACAAAATTCCTTCGTTTGCGACACATAGACATTGTAGAGCTTAACCATTCACAGGTATAGTCAGTACTAGCCAGTTACCAATGCAACCGTGTAAAAATCTCAATTTTTTTGAAAAATTGGGGGCGCTCTTCAAAAAAAAGTGCTAATATTGCTTTAAATGTCGTAAATCGAGCACATTTCTCATAAATGATAAATATCGTCCCTTGAAAAAAACAATAAAATACATAAGGAATTAATTGTTATACATTATTGTTTTTCAAGGGCAATATTTAACACTCTTACCGTTAAAATTCATGAATTGAAAAGAAACCAGTTTTACTCTGTAACTAACAACTACTGAAGTAAATTGAACATATAATGACGATGGTTTATAAAAAAATTTACATGTTGAACCTAATTGCAGGATAATTAAAAATAGTGTTTAGGTTTCAACGATTGGTTTCTTTGACCGTTATCTTGACCTTATGTCGTTTACGAGGGTGTCTCATTTAAAAACGACATGATCACCCACCAAAGGACTCAATCCTCTACTGTCATTATGAGAATGGTGTAACAGACCCCGTTTTAATTTGCTCCAGTTGTAAAAATATGCACGCGGTATTTTTTTTTGACCACCACCCATGCTCCAGGAGCAGGTCAACCTCACTAACCTCAAAGGGAAGCTATGATTTTTATCTTTCTTGGAACCTTAGAATATTTTCCCTCAACCTGAAAAGAATGACAATTTTCTATATTTTAAAAGAAGCGTAGCGAGATTCTAACCCGGACCGCTGTATCATTGAAACCACAAGACCAAGCGGATGGGTGTGCCAATTCGTCAAACATTTACGGAATAAATCGCTACTGCTATTGTGGCAGCCACTTCTAATATAATGAATAGCTCCGCTCTGGAACGGTGCCACAACCCCAATGATCCAGGAGCATGAGTGGTGGTTCAATCAAAAGCTACACACGGTGCAAAACAATATCAACCAGGAAGGTATTTTGTACGCCATTTTGTAGTGATATATATTTAAAATATATTTTGAAAAGGTACAAAAAAAGTGGTTTAGGGATTGTAAAAAAGCGTAACCAAATAGTACTGAGAGTCAACACGATCGTAATTTATTATGCAATGAGATTTCCTTTGACTCTGTTTTTTTTTCATTCCACTTACTTTGTCAAAGTAAAAATAAAAAAATCTGAATTTGTCTATTTCTTCATTTTTGTATGAAAGGAAAGTACCGACTGAACTCTTTCAAGTATCCCTATACTTCTGTTTATTACAGGCGGTAACCAGACCTTGACTAGGGGGTGGGGGGGGGGGGCAAGACTCAAGAATGGGGGGGGGGGGTGGTACAATTCTCCTTCCCTTTTCACTTCTCTTCTCTTCCTCCTTTCCCTTTCCCCTTTTCTTCTCTCACCTTTCCGCTTTTGTCCTTTCCCCCTCCACCCGCTGGTTACGCCACTGCTGGTTTTATCATATTTATCAGTAAAACCTGAAATAGAATTACCGGCCATTTGAAATAGGAAACTTAGTCCTGGACTAAGAATCAAACAAGGACTTTTTTAAGTTATTTTGTGATATACGGGGCCAACAGAATGCAATGATCAGATAGAACTAATAATTTATTATTGGACGGCGGGCCGGTCGGCTGCAGCCTCCTCTTGTCTTGTTCAACTGTCGGCACTTAGCCTGTTCAAGGGCCTGCTTCACGCTCATCACGCCATCGATCTTAGCATTTTGTGGGCCGTAGAAACTCCGTGGACTTCTTAGCCTTTGCTTTTATACGGGCCTAAATGAAACCAGTTCATGCAACACCCCTCCTTAACTTATAGCCCATAAGCTGCCACCATCACATTTTCCGTTCGTTGCACCCAATTAGTGATTAATTTTCCCAAGTATCACCTTGAAGGGGCTGTCCCCCTGACTAGGATTAGGTATGTTTCCGCCTCGAAAAGCTGCACATTAGCGTGTCCTGCCCATTTCAAAATGGCCGCCATTGTTTTATGTAAAGCCGCCATTATAATTTCATTACAGATAAAAATTTTATCCACAACTACACGAAACCAAGTTTTTAACTGCCTGAAGGGGCTTTAACATCTAGGCGTCCAAGATGGCCGCCGCAAGGAGGCATATTGTGCTAAATGAACTTAACATGGCAAATTGTTGAAATAAGAACCTGGGTGAGCTTTTGGGAGCTCCAAAAATAATTTATGACATTTATATTTTACGTACAGGCTTGTTTTTAAAGATGGCGGTGATTATATTCGCTCTAGGGTACGTAAATCAGAAAGAAAAGCAGCCCTACCCATCTTTTCGACGTTATTAAACAACGCTTTCTAATAATGACCCTAAATCATTTCCAAGTTGTAAAAATATTAAAGTGGGGTATTGGCTTGTCCTAGAGAATGCCGTTACTATAGCTGATTACTACTTGGGCCATATAACGTAGTTTAAACGGACTCTATAATAGTTCATAGGAAGACAACAGATCATATCAACATGATACAATAAAATCATAATAGATGGGTGTGGACTGTATTTAAGGACTACTTAGTGACGTCATAGGTGTTTCCCAGTAAAAATAAAAAATATGCTTATGAAGAAGTGAAAAAATTGTCTATATGTAGAAGGAAAATTTAAATATGGTGACCTAAGTTTCTTTCGAGCATAACAAGTGCTATCTTTGTTTCTGACGTGTACCACAGGCTCCTTCTCTCTCTCTACTGCCTAGATCAGCTTCCTTCCCAGCGTCAACTAGTGTTGAGTGGTATGCAATTATTCAGAAGTACGAGAGAAAATTGCGGAAAATATTATCAATAGTTTTCGTTATGGGTCTTATTATGTCGAAAAGAGATGTGCAGGAGTGTTTTCTTCTTGATTTATGTCCTCCGGAGCGGGTATAACCGCCGCCATCATGAGTTATGATCATGTCCGCAATACACAAATGTCATTAAATCTCTTTTTGCTGCTCTCAAAATATTACTCGCATTATTACCCCATCTATTTGGCAATTTTAGTACATTTAACAAACATGCCTCCTACTGGCGGCAATCTTGGACACTTAAATGTTTAAGCCCACTTCAGGAAAGAAGAACTTTATTTCGTTTAGTCCTGGATAAAATTCCTCTCTATAATGAAAATACAATAGCAGTTTTTCATAAAACAATGGTGGCCATTTTGAAATAGGCAGTACGCGCTAATGTGCAACTTTTCGGGGCGGAAACATACCTAATCCTAGTCAGGGGACACCCCTTCAAGGTGATATATTGGGAAAATTAATCACCAGGTGGGTGCAACAAACTCAAATTTTAAGGCCCGTACAGAAACTGGCTCATGGACTATTACGGGTATTCAATTTTGATCTGTTGCTTGAATATATTTTAAAGCTATTTCAAAATTTGTTGGAATATGTACTTGATATTTTGTTCTTAATTTAACAATTTTCGACATTTACGAAAACGGTCAAGTTGTTCTGTTAAGTGATGTCTCAAATCCTAGTGGCTGTTCAAATTTGCACAGACTTCTTTGAATACATTGTGTAAATTGGGTTCGTGTTATGATAAGGAACATGCACAACAGCTTTCAATTTATAGAATATTGGTGTCGTATTCTCGCTGCTTTTTGGCAAAATGAGAACAGTGGGCGTTTTTTTCACCGTGAGTTTGCGACTTGTTTTCCTTTGAGCATGAACTAACTGAAAGGTTTGACAAGAACAGACATAAACGGGAACTGACATGACTGACGGAAAATAGGTTCTGTGTAAACAAACAGATATCTTAACTGATTCAGGCAGGACATAGCAAGATTAGAATGAAAGTTGATATTTTCACGTTAAGTAATTTTAGTTTGTAGTCTTGAAACAAGGCGAAACTGGATATAGTGATTGATTTTGTACGGTTGTGTTTTAGCCAGCTGGTATCCATAAATGCAAGCTCCGCTTTCAAACCAAGGGGCATTAGGTGATAAAGAACATACCTATAGATGATGTGACATTTGTTTATGTTTATGGCGCCCCCTGTTTGCGTAAGAGAGAAACTGGCAGGCAAAAACACCTATACTTTGCATGGGGAAATTCTGTTTTTTGCTGTAACTTTTGTTTCGAATTAAATAATACTAACTTTCTTATCAAGCATAATAAGCTAATGCTACCAGCTGCATTTTGTGACCAATTTAGATCAGGAAAGATTCTGCAAGTAATTTATAACCAGATTTTATGTGGTCTGTCACAGAAACTACTGTAATATTTTGCCTGCCAGAAAAAAAACAGAGGGCGTCCTGAATGTCAACAAGTGACGTCATAGGTCACATCATCTATAAATGGGGATTTTTTTTTGGGGTGACAAATTTGCAAATTTAAAAAAAATGGGTCTGGGTGAAAATTTGCAAAATTTTCTTAAAAGTGAAGGTCTTTGGGTATTTTTTTCAAATACCACGCCCCCCGAAAAATAGGGGTCTGGTAGCTGTAAAATTTGAAACGCGGGGTTTCGGGGTGACAACGATGCTGAAGATGCGGGTCTTAACGGCCTTACATACGCGTCACCTCGGAAATGCACTTTTAAAATGTCCGTAAATTGAAATATTCCATATTTTCCTTAAGGTAGAACAGTACTGGATTTAGTTGTTTCAGAATATGTTTGCGCCATTTCAGCATTCACAAAATTGGTTCAAAAGGTTACTTTTGCCAGCGACGCACCTTGGTGCTGAGACTTGGGGGGCGCTGAGTATTATCAATGCTTGTACACTTCAATGGATTGTTTTCATACGGTGTCCCAACGATGCCAACTATATTTTTGTAATTTCTAAAAAATTATGAATATTTTATTCATTTCTTATAATTACAGATTATTCTTTTTCTTAATTTTCATAATTTTCTGTTATTTTGTATTTTTTAAATTTTTAAATAATTTGTGTGTTTTGCATTTTTTTTAAATTTTACATTATTTTTTTTTTCATTTCCATTTGTGCGTTTTGTAATTTCTTCCCCATATTTGTTGTTAACGCAATTTTTAATGTTGAGCATTTTTTAATTTACGCTATTTAAAAAAAAATCGCAATGAGCAACTTTATAAGTTGCCGGGAATCAAGCTAAGTTTCGTGGTTCCCGTCCCTATTGGCACTCCATCTGCTGAGTGGGCAATGGTTTCATTTAGAAGTCCCGTTCATGCAAATGAGGTTTTGGGTTAGGGTTAGAATGCGATGTGCTGTAGAGACTGAAATTCTATTCAAAATATCCTAACTAAACCGTATGGTGCTCTGTGTTGGAAATGTGTCTTGCCTGCCTGTGCTTAGCGGTGCACCGAGGGTCAGCGATACCCGACTGTGTGTGTGTAGGCTGCACGCAAATCTTGAGGGGCTGCAGGCTGTCAGGTCATTGTTCCCACACAGTGTGAAAGACTGACTGTGCATGCATATTAACATTGGGAGTACTTTTCCTATTCTATTTAGTGGTGAAATATTTATGTGTACATTTTCTTTATTTTTTTCATTTGATATCAGCATTATAATACTGATAATAAATAATGATAATATCGCCAAATTGTTTCGATTTTCGCTATCTATACATATATATAGTACATACTATGTGGTTTTACTATCAAATCCTAGTTCTGATTCACTTTTAAAATCATCTCCCCTCTTCTTTCACTAATTAGACCCTATCCCGACCAAAACTGGATAAAACTCAATGAGCTGAGGCTAGAAAATACACTTCAAAAAGATGCGACGACGTCATCGTACCAACACTATATGGGTATAAAATCGCTGACCGGGGCAGCGACTCCCTCGTGGATTGTCATCCCTGCCCACGGGGAATGGTGCGCCGTGTGCCCCGGGTTCGAATCCCGCCACGATGTCCAGTCTTCTTCAGCTTCTATCCCTTTACCCCTTCCCTTCCTCTCTGTTTTCTGGCTAGAAACTAAAAGGCTGTTAGGGTTAGCTAGTTTGATGCAAATATTCTCTTTCACTAAATAGGATCATTGCACGAATGAGATTGCATTTGCCGCCATTGTAGGCCTACATGTACTGGTGGTAACAAGTCTACACTCACAAACACATATAGCTCTTTCTCTCTCTCTCTCTAGAAATTTTCTTGGCCTTTTTTAACTTTCAATGGTCATTGTTCGAAGTTTTATGAAGATGCCAGATATAGCTTAGAGTTTCTCTACAAACCCATATAATATTATTATCCCGATTATTATGACCTATATAAGTATTAGGGTTCTTGAGTGCTGAGAGCTTTAACAAATGATACACTGCATGCATACAGGGTGTATATTTACATCCCTAGCGGTAGCCCTAACTCAGGAGATAGAGTGCCAATAGGAACGGGAACCACCAGACTTATCTTGATTCCCAGCAACTTATAAAGTTGCTCATTGCGAAAAATTGAAAAAAAATGCGTAAATTAAAAAATGCTCAAAATTAAAAATTGCGTAAACAACAAAAAATGGGAAAAGAAATTACAAAACGCATAAATGAAAATTAGAAGAAAACAAATATTTTTGTAAAATTTTAAAAAAATGCAAAAAACACAAATTATTAAAAAATACAAAATTACAGAAAAAATGAAAATTAAGAAAAAGAATAATGTACAAAAATCAAAAATGAATAAAAATATTCATAATTTTTTAGAAATTACAAAAATATATTTGGCATCGTTGGGACACCGTATTTTCACGTTTGTAAATGGCAGATGGAAGAGAAAGATTTTTTTCAGTACGAGGTGGGATACTTTTAGTGGGGGATGCTGCATGATCAGAGGGTATACCTTTTTCAAACCTACCTAGTACCCTTGAAAATCTAATAGTACATCTCTAAAAAAGAGAATCTGCTTATTTGACATCTTTGAAATACCTTGATAAATCAAATTTCTTTAAAATATTATATATGAGCAAATGGCCGGATGTATCTACCGTTAATATTCATAGATCTGTAGAAATCGCACATAGAACGCATATGACATGGGTCATATTATGTAGGACGCAGGCTGAAGAACCGTCATGTCTTGTTCTGCTCTCGGCACTTAGCCTGTTGAAGGGCCTGCTTTACGCTCATCACGCCATCGATCTTAGCACAATTGTGCGCCGTACACCTCCTCTGGGCTTTAGCCTTTTCGGTTAGTTGACGCAGGACGGGCTTAAAATAAAATTGGTGCATTCAATATTCCCCGTAACTTATGGTGCTCAGTATATTTGCTTGATATTTGAAGTTATTGTAAAATTTGGCTGCCAAAATGCTCATTATATTTTCACAAATCTTAACCATTTTCGATATTTACGAAAAAAGTCATGTCGGCCTGTTAAGTGACATTGCAAGTTTCTAAGGTCTGTTTAAATTTGCACTACTTTGAATAGATTTGTAAATCTGACTTGTGTTATGGTAACGAACACACTTGACACTTAACGCATTTTTAATTTATTATATTGGCGGTGCCATCTTTATTGAAATTGCTGTGATTTCGCGATGTGCGCGGCTAGTCTTTGAACACAAAGTAGAGTGCAGACACGCAATGCAACGGACGAGTAATAAGGTCTCTGTAAATAGATATCTTAACTGACTCAGGTTGTAGATAAGTAGGGCATAGTAAGATCAAACGTTCGTATTAAAGTAAGACAAGCAGCATTTTCAAATCACTGGAGGGGAAGACAGTAAGAAAAAAAAAAGAATCACTTATGAATCAATATTAATTCCTTTTAGTTCGGAGATACTAGCGGGCCAGTAAAGTTGCAGTACAATGTATAATTTAGGAGGTTGCGAACAACTATCCTGTGGCAAGATTTCAATAGACAGGCGTACGAATAGGCGTTCGCGTTAGATGTTTATGGTTCTTCGCAACCGCCCTATTCTCTCAGTACACCCCCCTAAAAAGAGAGCTATCGATGACTGATCAATTTTGTTCGTATAATTATGAGTAATATTTATTTTTTCTCTCTAGGAATACCAAGTCATGCAGTCTTTGAAAAACTATATAGAATTTTGTTTGTAATCATTCTAAAATGACGGTGATCTTCTTTTACAATCTTCATAATTATCTTGAAAAAGTAACATAAAGTTGCAATAATAGTAGAGGTGGGCTATAGAGGGTCATATTTGGGGTCATAGTTTCAGATCACTTCGAACACAGGCTAGAATGTTGACTTTAATGATGCTTATTCCATTTTTTAAGTGCGAAAACCAGAGTGCTCAAAGGAAAAATCCAAAATGGCCGCCATATTGGCCAAAAATCATATTTTTGACCCTAACTTGATAAGCTTTTGTTTAATCACCTTCATTTTTGTGGCAATACCCATGTTTTGGCCTGCAAGGAATCACTCTATGCAATTTCCATCTCACCACGACCTTTCGTTTTCTCGATATTGCAGTTTTAGCTTAAAATTGGGCTGCGAGGGCACTTTCCCAAAAAGTACACATCATATCAAAAGTTTTAAATTTTAACCAGTGGGCCATCATCAGAATTGTTGATTCATCATTTCCTGAAAATTAGAGCTGTGTAACGCTTGCTATTTTCCCGGGGAAGCAATTTAAAATTTGATGAAAACACTCTCATTGGAATATACAGGGGTCAACGAACTTTCTTATGTGTAAGTTTCATTGGAGGGCATTTTTATGACACTAAAAAGCTAAACCGCAAACACCATGTAAGTCAAATTTTCTGCAAGTGTTCATAATAAAACTAAGTTCAACTTTTTGAATTTTAAAATAACCATTCTCAATAGGATGCGTATTTTATGGGAAAGCGCCCTCACAGCTTAATTTTAAGCAAAAACTGCATTTTCAAGGAAACGTATAGCACATGTTTTGAGCTTTGTTCAAGTTCGCATCTATACATGGAGCTACAAGGCACACTGCCATGAATGCCGGATGCCTGCTCATATGAAAGGCCTATAGCTTACACAAAAATGTGGAAGGCTATATAGGCCTAGCTTAGCTAGCCTACATGTACAAATTACTGAGTCTGAGGCATGGCAGCCGAATGTCAATCATGCAATGACCTAATTTTAATCATGTAACCTAGGCCCTAAAGCTTATTGAACATGCAAAGCTTTGAGTAATAATTGTTTGAATTGATTGGAACAATCTGCTGCGTGTGTGCGTAAAGGTCGCACTGCTGTAGACAGCGCATAAACACAACGATTAAAATAGGTACGCGATACGCTCGTGTACTGGTCGCACAAGCCGGTATACTGCGTACGCTTAGTTCAAACAATTGTTACGGCGACTAGGCTAGCACATGACGACACTGAGTTTCACAGGGCAGGGGCCAATTTTCTTAGCACTATCCAAACAACGGATTAAAGAACTTGACATTCTTAATAATTCATAGGCCTAGGTAAAGTGTTATTACCTTTTATCAACAGCTCTATGCTGACTCGCTGAGATGCTTTTCGCTGAAGTTGCTGAGAAAAGTTGATCGAGCCGATCAGTCGTACGCCATTGCTATGTGCAACCTAGAAAAATATACTGAGGAAATCCCGCTTTTTCCAGTGCACCACTTAGAAGCGGTATGCCGTAACGGGGCCCGTTACAGGCCCATAAGTGGCTCAGAAGCTCGCGGAGCTGTCGGCGAGAAAACGGCAGCCAGTAACGGATCGATACCGGCGGAGAACCGTCAGCCGTATCCGTTATTGCCGGAAGTAAACCGTTTGAAGCCATTACTGGGCCATTACCGTAATGTTTGCTGGGGAAAGGCTACGGTGAGATGAAACTTGCATAGTATGATTCCTAATACCCCAAAACATGGGTATTGCCACCAAAATTAAGCAAATTGAACAAAAATAATTGAGTTATGGTCAAAAATCACATTTTGACAATTTGGCGGCAATTTTGGATTTTTCGATGGGGCACCCTGGTTTTCGCACTTTTTTCATTTCTTCTTCGAAAGTGGCATCAGGGTGATTAAAGTCATCAAATGAGCGTGTGTTTGAAGTTATCTTCTATAGCCCACTTCTGCTGGTAATAATTTTCCATACCAGCAAAATTTAACACAGCAACACACAACCAAAATTATTTGGTTTGATTTAACCCTATCTTCGTGGGCACTACCACCCGATTTAATTGATTGTTTACAGGGTAATATGATGTAATTAGCCAATCAGAAATATGGTGAGAAATGGTACATTCGGTATGAAGAAAGTCTATTTTGATTGGTTACTCAGAGGAGAATGTCGTGCTATATCGTGTAATTGGCCAATATAGCCCTGGAGCTAGCACACATTTGTAACACATCTCAAGTACAAAAGGTTTGAGTGATTAAATATGTAGACAGCCTGACAGTAACCCCTGAAACGCGATTCTTAAGTGTCGCAAGTGGTGCCTTAAGAGAAGGGGCCAAGACAAAGATTGTACAGGGGTCAAATTTTTAAATTGATATAACAAGTATACCATGTTATGTGTCTAACCATAAGGATTCAGAAAAGGTATAGTTTGTAATATGTACAGCCTAAAGTTTCAGAGTTATAGGCTAAAAACAGCAAAATCAATAAAAAAGGGCTAATTTTAGTTGTACAGGGGTAAAATTTTAAAGTTGATCCAATTGGGATAAAAAATAGTGTAAATTATTGGTGGAGCTCATAGGATTAAAATAAGGAATAGTTTTGAATGTCTCAAATACTTGTTTAAGAAAGTAGGGGGGAAACAAGATCAAGCCCCATTGAATGCAGTGGACGTTGACCTTCTGTGCCCCCTACATCGGAAACTAAGCATTTAAGAAAGTTAAACACATTCCTGGACTAACAGTTAAACAAGGACTAAGTATTTTTGTGAATACGGGCATAAGAGAGTACAACGATCAGATATAATTCATTATTGGACGGCGGCAGCACCTTCCCGTCAACTGTCGGCACTTAGCCTGTTGAAGGGCCTGCTTGACGCCATCGATCTTAGCATTTTGTGCGCCGTACACCTCCTCTGGGCTTTATCTTAGCCTTTTGGGTTAGTTGACACGACGTAGGACGGGCTTATCTTCTAAATAAAATTGGTGGATTCAATATTCCCCGTAACTTACGGGTGCTCAGTATATCTGCTTGATATGTGAAGTTATTGTAAAATTTGGCTGACAAAATGCTCATTATATTTTCACAAATCTTAACCATTTTCGACATTTATGAAAAAAGTTAAGTGATTGCAAATTTCTAAGGTCTGCTTAAATTTGCACTACTTTGAATAGATTTGTAAATCTGACTTGTGTTATGGTAACTATATTATTAAACGCACTCGACACTCGACCGCGTACCGACTCAAGTTGTAGATAAGTAGGGCATAGTATTAGTATGATCAGAAGTTCTTAGTGAAAGCAGCATTTTCAAAATCATGGGACGGGCGGGACGCGGGCCGGAAACACTAAGAAAAAGAATCACTTATGAATCAATATTAATTCCTTTGAGTTCCGAGCAAAAAAGGAGGTACCAGCGGCCCAGTAAAGTTGCAGTGCAATGTATATCCGATATTTAGGAGGTTACGAACCACTATCACACTATCCTGTGGCAAGATTTTCAATAGAAAGGCGTACGAATAGGCGTTCGCGTTAGACGTTTATGGTTCTTCGCAACCTCCTCATTCTATCAGTACACCTCCCAAAAATGAGAGCTATGGATGACTGATAACTTGGAGGAATACAAAGTCATACAGAATTTGAAAAACTAGAATTTTGTTTGTAATCTTTCTAAAATGACTGTGATCTTCTTTTACAATCTTCATAATTATCTTGAAAATAACATTATCCTAAGTGCACAATAATAGAAAGCTTCACAAGATGACACCTATGAAGGGCTTAATTCTGGTGACTCCTGCATAGGCGCGGAATATTTATAACGCCACCTGCAAAATAGAGGTAAATACCCTACTTTTAGGCCACATCTCTATAGACATGATAGAATGTGTCTTCACTCAAGATTTCAGTTGTATCCAGAGAGTTCTACCGCTCAAAAATAAAGTTTCAGAACTAGTACTTACGTTGTTTATACTCTTAAAAATGACATAGTGGGCTTTTTTACAATCTTCATAATTTTGCTTGAAAAATTAACATAAAATTGCAACAATAGAAAACCTACAAAAATGATCCATGAATGGTAGAGTCTTGGTGGACTCCTGCACAGGCGGGAAGATTCGTAACGCCACCTGTAAAATAGAGGTAAAATGCCTACTTTTAGGCCATATCGCTATAGAATGTATCTTCACTCAACATGCTCAAGATTTCAGTTGTATCCTCGGAGAGTTCTACCATCTTATTATCGATTAAGAATCAGAAGTATTTACATCACTTCCCCCTCCATTCCATCTCTCTATTTGTTTTTGTAGAGTCATTTTAGCGTAGTTATAACTTGTGTTAATAAATCATTTGGAAAGGCTATACAATCTTCTTAGAAGGAATTTAGAAGGTGACCAGGGATCCAACGTAAGGAAAATACAGATTTATTTTTTACACGGCGAGACAATACTCGGATTTATTAAATACTAGGAAAATAATGGCGAAAATAAAAATTATAGCGTATTTATCATGGGGAATTATCAAAGTATGTCAATATATGGCGCCTAATATGGTAATAGCCAAAGATATATCTCAATTTACGCTGAAGGCAGTTCGCGTTTAGATATGCAGTGGTGCCTGTCACTCACGTTTAAACTCTATAAATGAAACTAAAGATCCGGACGCCTCAAACGGTGTTCAATTATGTTTTAACACCAAGAGTGTTCTATAATCTTGGAGTTTCGTACAGGAATTGGTTACACGTATTATAGTCGGAGAGAACTTTCATGTGACCGTACAGTTGAGTATCAGTACACATTTTTTTTGCTGAAAATGATAGATTAGGGTATGTAGAATAAGAATCTGTCGGGTGCCACCTGGGGCATCCTTGGGCATTTTGAGAAATCCAAGATGGCGTCGCCATAAATGATAATTATATATTCAACCCTATATTATCAAATATGGAGTTACTAGATATAATATAGGATCCAATGAACAAGTGTATGGCACTTGTAACATTAAGTCATACTTCAAATTCAAAATGGAAGGCAAATCCAATAATTTTAAAATATGCCCTATAACAGCAAATACATGCGATAAAAAATAGACATGAAGTACCTAGGTCATGTTGTTAGACACAATAAATGTATTTCTGATACTTTTAAAATTGTAACATGACGTCAATCAATATGACAGCCATTTTTGTAACAAAACTCCCGAAGGACTATAGCTATCCATTGATACCTGTCTGTACCAATGTGTCTGTTATATTTCTTTGTCGTGCTGGGCATGTTGGTATTCTCTCAGCCCGAAAGGGGTGGTTGCCACCCTATCCATCACTTTGGGATCACCCTGTATCTTACCTATACCCGGCGGAAGTTTATTTGTGCATGAAAAGCAGCGTAGAATGCCAACAATTACATTAAATAATTTGGTACCAGAAAAGGGGTGTTTCAGCAAGGCGAAAAACAAAACTTAGAGTTAACAAAATTATGAACACATATTTTTAACACTTATTTTCCCAAAACTGTCGCAAAATGTGTTAAAATATGTGTTCATTTGTTTAACATTAGTGTTCAAAATCCAATATTAATATGACTAAGGCCAGGAATAACATTACGGTTTTAACTTTTTTTCAGATAATTATATTGTAGGACAGGAATGTTTTGTGTATGATGGCCCTAACCCCTCTGCTCAGCGTTCACGGTGATTGGTCGATGTGTAAATGTAGGCGAGGTTACTCCACGCATTGGCCAATCACGGGGCATGGATGCGTGTTTGTGTGTGAAATGTTTAATATAGGTTTGGATCATTTAGTTTAATTCTTAACAATTATAGTCCAAATCAGATGAACACTGACCGAAACGCATATTTCACAAGAAGACTGATAAAAGCATAAGTGACATTTTGATCCCTTAGATTAATTTGCTGTTAGGAATGATGTTTGTTAAGGGTCGAACTAAACGATAATGTTGCTTTATTTGCATTTAATATTCATAGGCCCGTACCGTATTCACAAATAATTTAGTACTGGGTTAAATCTTAGTCCAGGACTAAGTCTTGCTTTCTTTTTGTTAGAAATGTCATGAAATGTTAGAAACTTTAAATGGAACGGTCTGAATCTTGAATGTCTTCACGATTCCTGTACTTAGGTTTCATAATTTTAGCAGTAAAATCTTAAAATAGGATTTAGAGGTCATTCATAGTAGGACGTAGTCCTGGACTAACAGTTAAACAAGGACTAAATTATTTTGTGAATACGGGCATAAGAGAGTACAACGATCAGCTAGAACCAATAATTTATTATTGGACGGCGGCTGCAGCTTCCCGTCAACTGTCGGCACTTAGCCTGTTGAAGGGCCTGCTTGACGCTCATCACGCCATCGATCTTAGCACTTTGTGTGCCGTAGAAACTCATTCATGTCATTGGGCTTCTAACTTAGCCCTTGCATTAGCGGGTGTAAGACGGGCCTAAATGAAATCAGTGCATGTAATATCCCTCCTTTTACGGGTATTCAATTTTGATCTGTTGCTTGGATAGCTTTCAAGTTATTTCAAAATTTGTCGGAATATTTTTATGATTTTTTTTTCGTAATTTAACCATTTTCGACATTTACGAAAACGGTCAAGTTGTTCTGTTAAGTGATGTCTCAAATCCTAGTAGCTGTTTAAATTTGCACAGACTTCTTTGAATACATTGGGTAAATTTTGTTCGTGTTATGATAAGGCAAATGCACAACACCTAGATGCACTTTCAATTTATAGAATATCGGTGTCGTATTCTCGCTGCTTTGTAAAATGAAAACAGTGGGCGGTTTTTTTTCCACAGAACAGACATAAACGGGAACTGACATGTCTGACGGAAAATAGGTTCTCTGTAAACAAACAGATATCTTAACTGATTCAGGCATAGCAAGATTAGAATTCAGAATAAAAGTCGGTACTTTCACGTTAAGTAATTTAGTTTGTTGTCTTGAAATACAGTGAAACTGGATATAGCGATTGATTTTGTACGTTGTGTTTTAGCCAGCTGGTATCCATAAAATGCAAACTCATATGAAACCACTCACATGCTAGCGCTTTCAAACCAAGGGGCATTCGGTGATAAAGAACATGCCTATAAATTTGCTAATTAAAAAAAAAAAGGTCTGGGTGAAAATTTGCAAAATTTCAAGTCAAGGGTCTTTGGGTATTTTTTTTTTCAAATTCCACGCCTACAAAAATAGGGGTCTTTGGGTGGTAGCTGTAAAAATTTTAGAACGCGGGGTTTTGGGGTGACAACGATGCCAGAGATGCGGGTCTTCGCCTTACATAACGCGTCACTTCGGAAATGCACTTTCAAAATGTCCGTAAAATTTCAAATTTGAAATTTTTTCCTTAAGGTAGAACAGTACTGAAATTCGCTCAAAAAGAAAGTGTCGGAGAATTTAGATGTTTCAGAATGTTTGTACCATTTCAGCATTCACCAAAATTGGTTGAAAAGTCATTTTGCCAGCGCGTCACCTTGTTTTTGGGGGGCTGAGTATTATCAATGCGTGTACTCTTCAATGTATTGTTTTTACTTTTGTATAAGGCAGATGGAAGAGAGAAATGAAATTATTTTTTTTATACGAGGTGGGCTAATTCAGTTGGACTGGGGGCCAGATGGTACACTTTTTTCAAACCTACCTAGTCCCCTTGAAAATCTAAACATCTCATTACTAATAGTACATCTAGTAGTACATTAATTTGACAATACCTTTATAAATGCAAATTTCTTTAAAATGTTATACATGAGCAGAAGGCCGGATGTATCTACCTTAATAGTCATAGAGCGTTAGAAAAGGGACATAGGACGCATATAATATGGGTTCTATTATTGTAGACGGAGGCTGCAGAACGTATGTCTTGTTCGGCTCTCGGCACTTAGCCCTGTTGAAAGGGCCTGATTCACGCTCAAACGCATCGATCTTAGCACTTTGTGCAGCCGACACCTCCTTTGGGTTTTACCTTAGCTGTGGGTTAGTGACGCGACGCAGGATCGGGCGTATTGCCCCGCGACGGGAGCGCGGGGCTATTAGATGTTGAATAACTTGAAAGGCATGAAGTTTTTGTGTATTGAAGCATGAAGAGACTTGGTCATAACAATTTTTCATGACAAATGAAAATGATTGGGAACAGTGCTATAAATTACTTAAGGGTTGTGATGAACATGATATAAATTTATGCAACACAAGATAGTTTTTGTGTAAGAAAAATGATGGATTTGAACGTGTGAGATAGATGTATTTTACGTGGTTTTATACAAATTTATAGGGGGATTCAGTGTACAAGGTTCTATTTCCATGTGTTTAGTGAGGTCAAATTACAGAAGATCAGTGGGTCACTTATATGCCAGTTTGAGTTGGGCGAACTGCCAAAAGTTGCCTGTTAATACTATGTGACTATGATCATGATTTCAGAAATATGACCAATTCTTGGCATGCCTGAAATCAGTTATGAGGGTCGAATCTTGATTGGACTATTGATCATTAACTTGAACAAATAAGTGAACTTGAATCAACCACTTATCGAGACCCCACGATTATACCATATTCAGTTTTCAGTAAAATTCAACCTTACAACAAGCAATTTTTGCTTGGAAAATGGTATTTTACCTCTCAATTTCTTGGCTAATTTTGGATGTTTTTAATAATTCTTTGCTCAGTGCGCGGGGCATACATTGGTGCCCACACCAAAAAGTTCTTTGTCTCTAAATAAAATGTGCAAGTTTCTAAGGGTATGCTTTTAAAATTGCACTACTTGAACATCGTGAATTGATTTTAAATCTGACTTGTGTTATGGTAACGAACACACTCGACATTAACACATTTTCTGTTATTTATATTGGACAGTGCCATCTTGATTTAAGAAATGTTGATTTCGCGCCCATGGCGCGGTTAGTCTTGAAACACAAAGTAGATGATACGTCGAGTGCAGACACGCAAGGAACGGAAACGAGTATATAATGTCTCTGAAATTGATTATCTTACTGACTCAGGTTTGGTAGACTAAGTAGTGGCCCCCCATAGTAAGATCAAACGTTCGTATTAAAGTAAGACAAGGCAGCCTTTTTCAATATAATTTGAGGGGGCGAAAAAACCTAGAAAAAAAGTTCATTTACAGGAATCAATATTTAATTCCTTTGAGTTCGGAGATACTAGCGTGCATAAAGTTAGAGTACAAAGTATATCCTATATTTCGGACTGCGAACCACTCTCCTGTGATATACTCTCTAGCCCCTTTTTCTTTCATCATAATCAATTGTGTTTCTTTTGTTTTACTGTCCATTATAGTTACGAAAGCGGTCAGAGCCCGTTATTTAACTATGAATATTCATCACAACACAACGCAGACAAAACCGTTTTTTTTCGAAAGTGGTCTCTGGCCACTTCCGGAGAAAAGAACGGTCTGTGAATATTCCTAGTAAACAAAAAAAGCACAATTGAACAAGGAGGAATTCTAGACACTACCTGGCCTCAGGTGGTAATAATGAAAGAAATAAACACTGTGCAAGAACTCAATAATATAAAAGCTATTGTCGAACCAGATGTCATCATACTTTGTTGCTTATCTGTCGATTATGATTCAGTAAAGTGATGTACGTTATCAATTTTCTTTCTTCTTTCCTATTAAAGGACAATCGAAACAGTTTGGCTCCTTCATTGTTTCAATAACAACGATGAAGAACATGTGAGCATCAATACAACAGCTTATTGTGATTTATCGGATTACCATCTGCTGGTTAGATAATACAAGTATATAATCGATAAAACGAATCACCAAGCTTGTGATTAAGTCATGGCAATCTTCAAAAGACAATTTAAACATGTTGCTTTTACTTTAAAATGGTAACAATTGAACAATGGCTACCCGTACCCCGCCTGATCGCTGAATACTGGATGTACAAAATAAAAATGAGGAGACGCGGTTGCAAAGAAAAGGGAATTTCTTCTGCCTTTGTGTTTCTTTATATAATGGCAATCGAGTGCTAGTGATAGCCGGAAGACATGCCATTAGAATTGCCTAAGATAGGATATCTTCTTAGCTAAAACTTCTTATATAGCACTAAAACCTGCAGTCACAGGCGAGTCACCTCGAATAACCTCTGTATCAATATCTTGAATTCGTGGGGTCATAATCCGGGGTCAATCTATACGACGTGTAAAAGGTTTATTTGAACTGTACCTAATTAAATATCCAAACATGCTCCTACGAAATACCCATTACACACGGCTTAAACAGTCATCGGATAAAAGCTATCCTAACAGTTGGACCATTTTAACTCAGATCAGGCTTTCCTAAACAATCATTTTCGTCTCATAAGAGTAACCTATTATCGACTATAGACGTTGTGTTAAGACTCCTGCACTAGCTAACATAACAGCACATTGTGGTTTTTTTAAATTAAGAAAAACCTACTCTGCTCTCAAGATATTTAAAAAAAACGAATATACACTCTCAATTTTACTCAAAATAAGTCTATAAGATCTATATTCGTTCTTGTCACGACTATATATATGTCAGATAAAGATTCAACACACCGTTTATGTAAAAATAATGAATTTTGATATGTCTGGCTTGCCTATGAGACTACTCCGACCTAGCGGCTCCTAGCGGCTCGCCTACCATGGCTCGCCGCTAGTCGGAGTCTAACACGCTCACCATCCCTTATCAAACACCATTATTTTTAAATACTGTGTGCTTCCCATCCTTTATCTATTACATATGATTTTCAAGTAGACAGTTGTAGAAGTCTTATAGTCCGCGTACTCATAGTCGGTAACAATGTTGAAGCAATATAGGCACGCTCCACGTATCAAATCATGGCGAGTTTCCCGCGCATGTCGAGTTTGTGTATCGAGTTTTCCTCGCCATATGTCGAGTGTGCACCGTTTATCTTTCGAGTTTACAGCGCTATCTTTCCAGTGTTGCCCTCTATACATCGAGTTTTGCTCTAAATATGGTGAGTTTGACATAATCATGCTCCAGTGTTACGCCCAACGTATCAAATCATGGCGAGTTTCCCGCGCATGTCGAGTTTCACGCGCTGTGTACGAGTTTTCCTCCTCGCCATATGTCTAGTGTGCAGCGTTATATGTCGAGTTACAGCGCTATATGTCAGTTTGCCCTCTATACAACGAGTTTGCTCTCTATAATGGTGAGTTTGAAACAAAAATCAATGTCCAGTTTTCAAAATCTCGACTCTTGATTTTTTCTCAACAGGAGGAAAACTCGACATGATTTGTTGGTGTATGTGTAAAAAAATCATGTCGAGTTTGCTCATGTTGAAAAAAAAAATCATCGATTTTGCTCATGTTGAGAAAAAAATCATGTCGAGTTTGCTCATTTTGAGAAAAAAATCATGTCTAGTTTGCTCTGTGAAAAAAATCTGTCCCAGTTTTGGCCAACATGTTGAAAAAAATCATGTCCAGCATTTTTAAAATCTCGGCATGATTTATTTCTGGACATATTTATGAAACCCGGCACATAGAGTTCAAACTGGATAGGCTGTGCTGTAAACTCGACATATAGCTGGGTAAACTCGATATACAACGCATGAAACTCGACATGATTTAATACGTGGAGCGGTGCCATAAAATAGGGCATCGAGTTCAGTTGAACTCTCACGCAATCATTAGTTTCACCTTTTAATTCCTTTATCGTCTATGGAGCCGCCGGACTGTGCTCCTGCCGGACTATTCGCTTTTCACTACCGGGCGTGTACTACTAGGCGTTCGCGTTAGACGTTATGTATCTCGCAACCTCCCCATTCTCTCAGTACACTCGCCCCTCCCAAAAGAGAGCTATCGATGACTGATACTTGGATTGTGGTCACTTTTGGTTCGTAGAATTATGGTTATATTTGAGATTTTTTCTCTCTATAGGAATACAAAGTCCCCTACCGACTTTGAAACACTAGATTTTGTTTGTAATCGATTCTAAATGACCTTGATCTTTTACAACACTTCTAATTATCTGGAAAAATAATTGAAACTTACAAAGATGACCCATGAATGGTTAGATTCTTGTGGACGTCCTGTATAGGCAGGAATATTCATACGCCACCGGCAAATTCCTACTTTAGGCCACATCTCTTAAACGTTCTTCAGTCAAGCTTGTCAGTTGTATCCAGAAGTTTCTACCCCGTCTCAAAATTAGTTTTCAAACTATACTTACGTTGTTTATACTCAACTACTCTAAAAAATGACACAAGTGGCTTTTTTAAATCTTCATAATTTTGCTAGAAATTAACATGAAATTGCAATCAATATGAAAGCCTACAAAGATGCCCATTAATCGTAGATTCTTGGTCAGACTACTGCATTACCAGGCGGGAAAGATCGTAACGCCGTCCTGTAAAATAGAGGTAAATGCGACTTTTTAGGTCTTATCTTCTATAAAAAGAACGCTTCTTCCACACAAAGAATTTCGTTTACCAGAGAGTTCAACCACTCACGAAATTAAGTTTCAGAACTATTTGCATCACTTTTCCTCTCGTAACCCCCCCCTCTTTTCCTCTCTATTATTTGTTTTTCCCCGAAGTCATTTTTGTGTTCATCATGCATTTAGAAAGGCTAGACAATCTTCTTAAACATTAAAAGGCAATAAGAAGGTGAGACGTCAACGTAGGGAAATAACGGTTTATTTTTACAACGGGCTTAGACAATAACTCGTGAATATTAAATCTAGGAAAACATAAGGGCGAAAATAACATGAGAGCATAATTCGGGCTGAATTTATCATTGGGGAAATTATTAAGTTACGCATAGTGGCCTATATGGCATTAGCCAAAAAATATCTCAATTGCGCGAAGGTCATTCGCGTTTAGATATCTCCGGTGGTTCCTGTCACTCATGTTTAAATCTCTATAAATGAAACTCAAGATCCGACGCCTCAAACGGTGTTCAATTATGTTTTAACACCAAGAGTGCAGTTTGGAGTTTCATAGAGGAAGTGGTTACACGTTTATTACCCGTACTTCCAAAAATTATGAAAGTTTAAAAACTAATTTTATTTCTGCTCTACGGTTAGCGGGCTATTAAATTTTCAAATCTAATATGTAATCGTCGTCTAAATGACCAATTTTGTAACAACACTCGCGAAGGACCATAGCTATCCATTGGACCGGTCTGCACCATGTGTCGGTTATATTTTCTTTGTCGTGCTAGGCTGTTGTACTTCTCCTCGCCCTGATGGGGTGGTTGCCACCTCCTCCATCACTTTAGGATCACCCTGTAACATTTGCCTATACCGGCCGGCGGTGTTTGTTTTTCATGAAAAGCAGCGTAAATTCAACAATTAAACTAAATAACTTGGTACCAGAAAAGAGGGTTTAAGCAATGGTCGAAAGAAACGAAAGCCCCCCTTGGGTAGGACGATGTTTAACAATATACACATTTTTTAGCACTAATTTTCCCCCCAACCTATGCAAATATGTGCTAAATCTGTGTTCATTTTTTTAACATTAGTGTTCAAAATTATAAATATAATATGACTAAGGTCAAGAATAACATTACGATTTACTTTTTCAAGAGCTTTTACGTACGAAATTCCGTTAATACAAAAAATACTGGGTATTTTTATACACAATCTTTAACACACAAACACACAACCAAGATTATTTTGTTTGATTTTGTTAACCCTATCTTCGTGGGCAACTAACACCGACTTTCATTGTGTTGTTTCATAGGTAACATGATGAATTATTCAATCAGAAATATTGTAAGAAATGGTGTATTCGGTATGAAGAAATTCTATTTTGATTGGTTACTCTGAGGAGAATGTCAGGTTATATCGTGCCAATACGATTGTCCGCAGTGGGATTGTCCGCAGGTTAAGTTATCTTAAAATATATGCAGGCACACATCTAGATCTTTAAACTGGTTTTGCTTTTTTTCGGAGAACCTTTGATGAAATGTTTTGTATAATATTATGATGGCTCCCAGTCCACTCAGCGTTCACGGTGATTGGGCGATGTGTAAATTAAGGCGAGTTGCCATGGTTACTGCACACACAGACCAATCACGGGGTGTGGATGCGTGTTTATGTTTGAACTTTTGTCGACGTCAGATACAATGTTTTATTTCTCTCTCAGACTATATATTTTTTTGTCCATTTAGTGTAATTATTAAAGCAATAACAATTATAGTCCAAATTAGATGAACGCTGACCAAAACGCATATTTCACAAGACTGATAAAAGCAAAAATGTCATGAAAGGTTAGCAACTTTAAATAGGAACGGTCTGAATCTTGAATGTCTTCATGATTCCTGTACTTAGGTTTCATAATTTTAGCAGTTAAATCTTAAAATTGGAATTTAGAGGTCATTTATAGTAGGACGTAGTCCTGGACTAACAGTTAAAGTTAAACAAGGACTAAGTACTTTTGTGAATACGGACATGAGTGAGTACAACGATCAGCTAGAACCAATAATTTATTATTGGACGGCGGCTGCAGCTTCCCGTCAACTGTCGGCACTTAGCCCGTTGAAGGGCCTGCTTGACGCTCATCACGCCATCGATCTTAGCACTTTGTGTGCCGTAGAAACTCCTTGGGCTTCTAACCTAGGCCTTGCATTAGCGGGTGTAAGACGGGCCTAAATGAAATCAGTGCAAGTAATATCCCTCCTTTTACGGGTTTTTAATTTTGATCTGTTGCTTGGATATTTTGTTAAAGTTATTTCAAAATTTGTCGGAATATTTTTATGGGTTTTTTCGTAATTTAACCATTTTTGACATTTACGCAAACGGTCAAGTTGTTCTGTTACTCTCTAAATGCAAAAGAGTGAATTTCACTCTTTTAGGGTGACTGACTACAGGGCCCACTCTGAAAAGAGTGAAATTTCACACCTTTCAAAACATTTTTTGATCAAATTTTCTCTTGATTATTTACAAAATGATAAATTTTTATTATTTTTTTACATTATCAAGAAAAAATTTGAACAAAAACATACTCTTCAAAGGGTTTGAAATTTCACTCTTTTCGGATTGGGCCCTGTAGTGATGTCTCAAATTCTAGTAGCTGTTTAAATTTGCACAGACTTCTTTTAATACATTGTGTAAATTTGGTTCGTGTTGTGATAAGGAAAATGACCAACAGCTAGATGCACTTTCAATTTATAGAATATCGGTGTAGTATTCTCGCTGCTTTGTAAAATGAAAACAGTGGGCATTTTTTTTTCACCGTGAGTTGACACGACTGACGGAAAATAGGTTCTCTGTAAACAAACAGATTAGAATGAAAGTTGATATTTTCACGTTAAGTAATTTTAGTTTGTAGTCTTGAAACACGGTGAAACTGGATATAGTGATTGATTTTGTGTTTTAGCCAGCTGGTATCAATCAATCAATCAATCAATCCTTAGAATTTGTATAGCGCCCAATTCAAACAGTTTGCTCTTAGGCGCTGCAAGACAGTAAACATGGTAAAACATAAACAAAATCAATGGGAGTACGCTTCTTGAAACAGATGAGATTTAAGCAGTTTCTTGAAAGTGTCAACTGTGGCTGCATCTTTGATGTGAGATGGTAATAAGTTCCACTGCTCAGGACCAACTCATGAGAAAGATCTGTCAGCGAAAGTTGAGCGATGAGTTCTGTATATGATCAGTTTATGGTATCCATAAAATGCAAGCTCATATGAACCCTCTCACATGCTGGCGCTTTCAAACCAAGGGGTATTCGGTGATAAAGAACATGCCTATAAATGGGGATTTTTTTTTTGGTTGACAAATTTGCTAATTTAAAAAAAATGTGTCTGGTTGAAAATTAAAAACTTAAAAGTAAAGGTCTTTTGGGTATTTTTATCTTCAAATTTCACGCCCCCCCCTTGGTAGCTGTAAAATTTGAAAACGCGGGCTTTTGGGGTGACAACGACGCTGGAGATGCGGTCTTAACGGCCTTACATACGCGTCACCTCGGAAATGCACTCAGTAAATTGAAATATTCCATATTTTCATTATAGCAATCCACGAAAAATGTCAAAGAAATTACAGCAATACGGAATGCAAACCACAAACCAATTTGGGTGCTTTGATGTGAGTCGGTCATGGGTGTTCCCATGACCTACATACGACCTCGTCCGTTATTAATACAAAAAAAAACCCAGAAATAACCCTTCCAGTGGATTTGATTCTTCAACTCCAACGGTTTTGGAATAAGAATATATTCCTTGACAACATATAAAAAATTCAGAATTTTTCGGTACGATTTCGCTTTTACGTGTTAAACCAATGGCGACGTCTGAAATTGGGATTTCTTGGCCGCCCTCCCCTGTGAAATACCTTGATAAAATGTTATACATGAGCAAATGGCCGGATGTATCTACCTTACGGCGATCCGGTAAGTGCGTATATCCTGTTTTCTAAAATTGAAAAAAAAAAAGTTAGCGCAGCGTTTGAAAATTCCCAAGATTGGAATAATACCGAAAGGCATTGTGGGAAAAAGGGATGCGGCCCGTAGCGATTGCGAGTTAACTTTTCCGTGTTTGCGATCACCAAAGTATCCGACAAAAACGTTAAATTTTCTCGCTAGGTTCTATAGGTTCAGACCCAATTACGATACATATCCAAAACAAAACATAGTAACGGACCCTCTGATGCAAAAATCTCCATAGAACCCATTCGTTTTCCGGAGATATTTGAGATTTAGTTTCATTTGCATGCATTCGCTATGACGGACTGATAACGTTAATCTCTCGCGCAGTACTAATTTAGATAATATCTTTTGAAGTCTGTTACACAGACTACACACTTTCAGGACCGCCGTATATCTACCTTTAATATTCAGCTGTAGAAAAGCCACATAGGACGCATATATGGGTCATATTATGTAAGATGTAGGCTGCAAAACCGTCATGTCTTGTTCTTCTCTCGGCACTTAGTCTGTTGAAGGGCCTGCTTGACGCTCATCACGCCATCGATCTTAGCACTTTGTGCGCCGTACACTTCCTCTGGGCTTTACCTTAGCCTTTTGGGTTAGTTGACGTAGGACGAGCTTAAAACAAAATTGGTGGATTCAATATTCCCCGTAACTTATGATGCTCAGTATATTTGCTCGATATGTGAAGTTATTGTAAAATTTGGCTGCAAAATGCTCAATATATGTTCACAAATATAAACCCGATTTTCGACATTTACGAAAAGAAGTCATGTCGGCATGTTAAGTGATGTTGCAAGTTTTCTAAGGTCTGCTTAAATTTGCGGCTGGTGTAAAACGCATAATTGCATAAGCTGCATCATCTGCACAAAATGCAAAAGCTGCATAAGTGCAAAATCTGCACAAGCTGCATAATTGCATAAGATGCATAAGCTTCAAATGGTGCATAGGATGCATGAGGTGCATAAACTGCATAAGCTGTATAATTGCATAAGTTGCATAAGCTGCATAATCAGCATAACTTTTAAATAAAAGTGTACACTTTGGATTGTTTCTGGACGGTTCTTGGTGTTTTCGGGAACTACTTAATTTGTTTAAAATGGTCGAAAATAATAATGATTGTTTTATCAATAGTAGACCTTGCATGGTTCCCGGAGATTTCTGGGTGGTTCGCGGCTCTGTTGTGTCTCAATGGTTATTGAGCATCTTAGAACCGAAATCGGCCATTTCAAAATAATT
>JAMKCH010040287.1:0-115762 GCA_023653785.1 Ophioderma brevispina
ATTTTTACTCTGACACAAAAAAGTGTCAAAAAAATGAACACGGGAAAGTTGACAAATTTCAATTAAATTGTTGTCAGGTAGAAGTTTAGGCACACAATCTGAAGGATGGAAATGGAGTACAGACTTTTTTCTATTGATAATTGAGTTCATTAGGACCTAAGCCATTAATTTTTGGAGTGTGTGGCAAAAATTTGTTACAGTGCCCATTTTTGAAATCCAATATGGCTGCACCATTCCAAATCACTAATAATCCCTTAAGTATTTTCGATAGAGACAATATTCTCGGTACGCCGGTGTTTTAAGCACGAGAAATGTTGGGAAAGTAATTTATCATTACGTTGCCACAAAATCCAATATGGCTGCTCAAAAGTCAATATGCTCTCGTAATCATTAAAATGATCGTAACACCTCCATTATACCTCTTTACGCTACTTGAATACATGTTGAACAGCTAAAATATGGTTCTTGAACATTAATAACTCATATCTGCTATATTTGTTTTGACAACATACTTAAAAGTTCAAAATGAACGGCCAGTATATTATGCCTATATGACAATTCGTAGGTTTGAAAGATCTTAAAAGGCAGCCCATAGTGGCTTCCATGTTGATTGGTAAGCATTGTTAACCCACACTTGACAAATGTCGAATAGGTTCCTACTGGTATAGATGCGCAGAATTATGCCTCTATCACAAATACTTGATGAGTTTGGTCACTTGAAGGGGGTTGATTTCAGGCATATGGGTGTTAGGGTGGCCATATTAGATTTGATGGTAATGTTGTGATCAAATCACGTCCAATAACCGGTCCAAGATTCCTCGTGGCTTTCAAACCTGGATCTAGTACATAAAATTATGGCCATTTGATGGATTTAGATTGATGCGCCATATTGGGATTTCTAGAACATGGCACGGCAGCGAAATTTTGCAACCCTCCAGAAATTATTAGTTTAGGTCATCATTGACAAAATCGACAATAGAAAAAGTCTGTACTCCATTTCCACCCGTGCCCACAATTCCTCTGACTAGGTGGTGACTGGTCAAGTACGGTTTATTTTGCGTGTATTCATTAACAAAGGTCCGCTTCCTAATAAATCAAATCTCGATCCCATACGTCATTGCATCGTCTCTTTGATTGCTATTAAAATTTGAATAATCATGTCGCCCGTATATGGAAAACACCCCCCGCAAGACTTTTTTACACAAATCGGAAAAAATTTACAACTGGCCAAGAGCTTCGCTGAGGCAGAAATTCGTCTGCACGTGCATCGTCATCGTCTTTTCAATTGCATTACCGAATAACATGAAGACCGTAGCACTGCACTGCAGCTTAGCTTGTCCGGTTGGTGGGATTCTCAGCCGAGTTTGGATTTATAGTAGGATTTTTTATTCGCTGTCAGTTCATTAAAAGTTTTTTGGGCGTGTCGACGATTCTTCGTTTTGAGAGGGTGCATGCTTTACCCACTACTTCAGATAGAAATTCTATGGGACGATGTCGGATCAGATTTAAGGCCATAATTAAAATGTCCCTTTTCCAAGAAAACATAATGGCAAGCAATTTTTTTTGCATTAATTGTCTGAAAATGAAGATCTCCACTATCAGAATCCTCCACCACTTTTACAGCCAATCAGATATTTCAATATACATAATGTTGTTGAGTTTCCAGTATGATTTCTCTACATCAACAACTGCCACCCACATTGCATGCATTGTGCCTTCAGTAATTTTTCGTCACTAAGGACATTAGAAAATCTGATAGCGTTTAAGCTGGTTTCCATTTTATTCGTCTTGTTCCAGAAATATGGTTTACTCTTTGTCCAATCATGTATCTAAATACTGAAAGTTTTGGTCACTCATAACGAACTACAATATTTATACGTGGCCTAATCCTCCTCAGATTAAGATGTTTCCCCTGCCTTGATGTTCATGACACTTTTCCCTTATTTGGTTGTCTCCAACAAAGGAATCGATCGCGTGTCTCAGACTGTAACACAATCTATTCAATTGAATCTGGTTATGAAGCCCTTCACATATTCGATACAAAAATGGTTCATGTCAATTGGGTTTAAAGCATCTTATTCTGCTGAACACAGTTGATCATTTCAGCTGTTATACGCCTTTTTTTTTTATCTCAACACATCCCCTACCAGCTGGTTCGTACCATCGACAATATGCGTTTACTGACCAGGATAAAAACTCAGACTATAATACAGTATAGGCATATTTCAACAGTTTTTAGTGAAATAATTCAAGCGAGCGTCTTGACCAAGACTACCACAACAAAGATTGCAAATGTTGTTTTTTTCCGCAATTTATCCCCCCCAGTGCTTTGTTATGTAAATTTCCCCTAACTACGGACTGGGTGCGAAGTACTCTCTCGAAATAGAAGAAAAAACCGCCCACGCGGCGAAGTGTGTAAACACGTATACTTTTGTGAGCCCCCACCCCATAAATATCCATTGGTCCGTAACCGCTGGTAAGTGCGTTTAAATCTCGATGGGAATTGTAAGGGGAAATACAGGAAATTTAAATAAATAAACTCTTCATGAAACATTCTTCACTAAAGAAAGAACAAAAAACATTCTTCCCTAAGTAAGAAAAGTTGGATGAATGACAGAATACCAGCGTGGTATATGTATACATAATCGCTTTTATAAAAAAAAATCAATCGCGTTGGATCGTGCGTCCCCCTGGCGTTTTGGACCTTTCCCATAAGTCGGAGAGTGCTCTATACCGGGAAAAAGTAAAGAATTCAAATGCACGTAACACACCGGATTATCTTGGAGGCACTCCGGTTCCTTTAACTCACCACACTGCACTAAATACAATTTCACAATTCATGTATGGAAACGTACTATGCGTATTTCAGGCCTTAACTTGCTCACAATAACATGAATTAACAGAAGTGCGCCTCATTGAATTTTTCACCTCCGCAAAATGTACGGGGTCACCTATCAGATGAATCCCCGGGGATGAATCGAGTATAGTAGGGTTATAAACGATAATCGCTATTCATTTTAGAAAAGAGTTTGGTACAAGTTTTGAAGATGTTTTTTTCTATATTTGCCAGTTGAGCTGAACAGAATTTTCAAGTTGGGTCCACCAGGCGCGTAGCCAGGCCCAGTGGTTCCCGAACAAGGGGCAATTTCCCGAGGGTGCATCAAATTTTCCCGATCACCAGCAAAAATTTCCGCGGTCCAGGGCAGAATCCGAAAAAGGGCTGATTTTAAACATAAATATCAAGTGTTTTTTTCCCGAGTTTCCCCTCTAAATATTTTTCAGAGGGGGCACTCTGCCCTCCTCTTCCCCCCCCCGTGGCTACGCCCACTGTTCCAACCTCTGGGAAATAATAAACAACAGTGCTTAAGAGCGTTTACACGAAGTCTCAAGCACAAAAAGGTATAGTTTGTACTAGGTTCTGACGCTACTAAGGTTTCAAGGTCATCCTGAGGGGAAAACGTTACATGTCACTGGCGTACGCCGGGTGGGGGTGGGGGCTTTGGGGGCTAAAGCCCCCTTCAACGTTCTCAAGAAAAAAGATGAAGGAATAAAGAGGAAGAGAGACAGAAAAAAGAGGAAAAGAGGAGAAAAGAAGAAGAAAAAGAAGAGGAAAAGAGAAGTGCAGTGCACATATAGTACTTCACAGCCGACAGTAATTATACTTTATAGTTGATAGGGATGTGCTCTAATCAAAAGATATTACCAACGTCTAGAGTATAATCTTTGCTATGCATACCTAAGCTATGCATACCTATGCCTGTCTATTGTTCCTGTATGGCTGTGACGCTAGGCTTTATAAGTTTGAGGATGAACTTGAAGTTGGGCGGTTAGTGAATCTTAACATTTTCAGGGTAAGTCTCAAGTTGGCTTCAAAACCTGCTCTTGGTAAAGCTAGATTATGTTTTGCAAAACCTGACAATGGCATAATGCTGTATCGGCACTAAAAGTCTATGAAAATGGTGAGTTTGAATGACACTTGCGAGCTTTAGGTCTTGCTTGCACAAATCAGATGGGTCTATAACCCCTTTACTGTCTGGCATATTCATGTCTACTTAATGGTATTTTTTTATTCCCTGTTCTTACGTAATATGGAAAATACCCATGTTTGGGTTGTTATATCACATAAGGCCTGCGGCCCCCTGGCTGCGGCCTCATGTGAAGTTATGTGATATTCAGTTATTGGTGAGGTCGGTGTGATACGAATGATATCTAGTCAAGGAGTTAGTATCAGGACGATTGCTTCAGATGTGGAAAAGTTTTTGCGCATATGTAGTTCCTTACTAACCTGATACGAGTGACGAGACACGTTCAGCGGGTATGATACAAAAAATATCTAGTCAGTAAATTTAGCCATTTCACTGAAAACAGTAAAAAAGAACTACTTCATGGTATGATACTTTTCCGTAGGCATATTTCTTGAACAAACTACGGATAACCTGAGTTCTGTCAAGACTTCACTTATAGAAGTGTCAGACCATCCTAGTAAGACACTTGGTAAACTATAAGCACTGGCAATGCCGAATCACTGAGAATATTAATTAGTCAGAAAAAGTGTCTTATTTGACTAATTAAATATTAGTTCATGCACATTATTTTTTTTATAATCCACAAAATAGTGCTAAAAGTGGTTTGAATTAAAAAGAATGCTTTTTAAAGATTTTCGGATAAAATTTCACTGTAAAAATGAAGTGTTTAGGTTTTGTAACAGTTATTAAACACCTAGACGCGTTTAACGAAACAACAAAATAAAAAATGCCAACTTTTTGGTCAAAAGGTGGGTATTTTCTTAGACCACTGCTCCTATAAATCGCTAAAAAGCATTGAAATTCAGCATCGTTTTCCTCATTTTTAAATCAGAGCAATGGACATTTTTAACATGAACGCCTTAACGCTTTTAAAACACTATACATTTGCCAGCCGTTTAGGAAGAATAAACACCAGGGTGTTTAGAAGTTAAACACCATATTCAAATCTGAATGCAAAGGCATTTAGAAGCTTAACACTATAGTGTTCAAAATAAACACAAAACGTGTTTATTTTAGTATCTAAACACTTAGGATAATATTGTTTTAAACGCGTTAAGGCGTTCACGTTAGAAATTCACATTGCTCTGATTTAAAAATGGGAAAAACAGCGCTGAATTTCAATGCTTTTTAGTGATTTATAGGAGCAGTGGTACAAGAAAATACCCACTTTTTGACCAAAAAGTTGGTATTTTTTATTTTGTTGTTTCGTTAAACGCGTCTAGGTGTTTAATAACTGTTACAAAACCTAAACACTTTGGACTTTTTAATTACAAAATTCATCAAATGACTAATTAGCAAATGGCCATTGTGTACTTAAATTCATCATTTTTGTGCTTGACTAACTAATTCTAGTCATTTGACGAGTCTAAAGTCGTCTTTAATTAGTCAATTAATTTGTCATTTGACAAATTAAAATTCGTCAGTCATTAATTAGTCATTTTAAAGTGTAAATATAGAGGTAATGAAAGTATTTTGTAATCATGAAAACTACTTTAAAGTATGGGAAAGTTATCTTCCAGCATAGCAAACATGTTTCCAGCATTGAAGTAGATTTTATGAATGATAAAACAAGTGATTTGCATGACTAATTTTTAATTAGTTAAATAAGACACATTTTTTTTGACTAATTAATATTCTCAGTGATGTTACGTCCTTACTGCATCTGTTTATCGCTGACCAGTGACAACTTTGAATCCTGAGTTGCAAAAGCTTAACGATATCAAAAGCTTAACGATATCAAAATATTATTTTGCGGCGTTGGCGATCTGTACTAAAAAAAGAGGAAATGACTGAATGCAGATCTGTGAAGAATTGACAAACCTTGCACAATTGCAATATAATAACAGCTAATAGAGTGCTCTAGAAATGTATGTAAGATCACATGTACTCATGGTAACATACTATGTTAAATGTTTAGAAAGTATGGACAAGAACGTGTAGATTGTGACTAAAAATGTTAAATCCTGAACACGTTCATGATTTATGATGCCCTATTGTTTAAAATCAAAATATGTTTACGATTTAAACATGCTTAGCCATAATCTAAACATGTTTGTGTCCATACTTTCTAAACACTAAAAATACTTTATTTAAATGTTCTGTGCACGTTCGAGAAGCTAATGGAAGTATTCGAGAGTCGGGGAGACAGCTAGAATGTTCTATAGGTATCTGCATATGCACTTTAATTGGGTAACCAACAACATGCTATGATGTAGCTTTATGTTTCTTGGAATCGAAGCGCAGCTACCTTGCTTTGATTGAGGTTGCAAGTTTATAAAGTAGCACAGTGCAAAGTTTAATTACGAGTATGATGTTTTCCTTTAAAGATACTTAATATTTCAAGAATGATCTCATTGCAAGGTATAAAGTAAGACCATAAGAGATCAATCTGTTTTAGCTTGGAAACTGGAGGCGTATAGAAGTTTCTGCTAGACCTGGAGTAAACTCTTCGTTAACAAGATTGTCGCTCTAACAAACTGCGATGATTGTTAAGTTTCTGCCAGATCTGATGTTTGGCTGGTGTCTCATTGATATAATAAAAAAAATGCTACCATTATGAAATTATACACTTGGTTTACTGGTGTTTGTTTTGTTTCTTAATGTCTACGATGGATTCCAGAGCATTCTGTGCCCCTCGCGAATAGGAATTCGTGATAGGCTCAATAAAGCGTTATAATTCAAGATACCCATCAAAACTGTGTGAATGTAGAAAGAAACGAAGTGGATTTTAGCGACGGTAACCTTCTTTGAGGGAGAAATCATACAAGTCCTATAGCATTGTATACTTCAATCGATGTACTTCAAAAGTATTTTGTCAACATCTTTGATGTCTGTAAGTTGTAGAAACTATTAATCCATGATTCGATTGTCATATAGTAGACATCATTGCAATACCGAAAATCTATCGGTTTAACTCGATCATTTTGCGTTTAACTTAGTGAGTTCTATTATACGATATGATTAGTAGATTCAAGTGTTCTAAAAACAAGTACATGCTATCGACTGTTCGCTACGATGGGTCTGAATTAATTGCTTATAACATCAACTTCAAAATACATACGGCTTAGCAAGTGAACAAATGGATGATTTTATGGTACATTTATTTGATTTTTTTCATGCAAATGCGGATCAAAAAGTGTCGGAAGAAGTACGCAAGGAAAGGCATTTTTCAGGGCTTGAAAACCCTAAAACCTCAGGAGCTTCCAGGGGCTCTGCCCCTGTGACCCCACCAGGGGCCCTAAGGCGGGCCCCTGGACCCCACCCGTTAGTCGCTCCGCTCGCTTCGATCTCATGGTTCGAACATCTTTAGTGCAGCCCCCCTCAATAAAATTTCCTGGGCACGCCTATGCAATGTGCTCCGATTTTGATGAAACTGGTGTCAAATTGTTCGTCTTGCCCTATTTTACAACGTTTGACATTTGGTTTCGCAATTAGTGGGAAAAATGTAGCAAGTGTCTACATGGTCTATAGGGGTCACCAAAGCTTGACCTCAAATTGTATACAGAGCTGTCACCCAAAGAATTGAAACGAATTTTCTGCTTCAGTATGACCAGGGCAATAATTTGACACAGGTTTCAACAAAATCTGAACATTAGATTTTTTTGGTCCCAGAATGACCTTGAACCGTATCAGGGCTGCAGCCGTGTAACTAAATGTGGGAACCTATAATAATAATAATAATGTAGATTTATAACGCGCACATATCCACCCTGCGGGAAGGCGCGATTGCCAATTATTATTACCGCTGTCATCAGGAAATCGTCACAATCATTTCGCTTCATCTAGGTAGCTGCTGGCCAGGCGCACAACTCTATCAGCACTTAGATTGTAATATCCCCCATAACAGCTACCCAATTATCGCTTGGGTCAACGAAGCAATTGAGACTAAGTATCTTGCCCAAGGACACAAACACGTTGGCCACAAGTTGAACTCACGATTTTAAACTATGCAAACTATACTTTTTTTAATCCTTATAATGAGACGGTTTATTGCCATTTGGTCTAATCCCATTTGGTCTAATAGCCATTTGGTCTAACTTCAATTGGTCTAAACCCATATCGTCTAATACCAATTTGTCTAATAACCATTAAGTCTAACATCCAATTTATCTAACAACCAAAATGTGTAATAGCCATTAGGTCTAATGCCCATCTAGTCTTATGCCCATTTCGTCTACTACCATTTGGTCTAATAACCACAAACACCATTTGGTCTAAATCCCATTTGGTCTAATATCCATCTTGTCTAATATTCATTTGGTCTAATATCCATTTGGTCTAATACCCAATTGGTCTAATATCCATTTGGTCTAATATCCATCTGGTCTAATATCCATTTGGACTAATATCCATTTTGTCTAATATCCATTTGGTCTAATATCCATTTGGGCTAATGTCCACCTGGTTCAATATCTATTTGGTCTAATACCCATGCGGACCAGATTGGCATTAGACCAAATGGATATTAGACCAAATGGATATTAGACTAAATGGGTATTAGACCAAATGGTATTAGACCAAATGGTATTAGACCAGATGGATATTAGACCAGATGGATATTAGACCAAATGGATATTAGACCAATGGGGTATTAGACCAAATGGATATTAGACAAAATGAATATTAGACCAGATGGGTATTAGACCAAGTGGCATTAGACCAAATCGGTTATAGACGATATGGATATTAGACGATGTGAGATTTAGACCAGATGAATAGGAGACTACATGGCTATTAGACTGAATGGTTTTTAGCCTAAATGGTTATTAAACTAAATGGTGTTAGACCAATTGGAGTTAGCCAAAATGGCCATTAGACCAAGTGGGATTAGACCAAATGGCAAGTCACCAATGAGACAAATGCACATTGTTCCCTCAAGATATTATCTTGTTCCCTCAAGATATTATCTTGTTCCCTCAAGATATTACTTTCCTTCAACTTATTATCTTGTTCCCTCACGATATTATCTTGTTCCTTCAACTTATTATCTTGTTCCCTCACGATATTATCTTGTTCTCTCAACTTATTATCTTGTTCACTTAACTTATTATCTTGTTCCTGTTACGGTCACCTTGACCAAGGCCAAAACCACCTCAAAACTACGGATTCAAACTCCTGAATAACTAGACAATACACTGTGAACTTGATTACAAATTTTAGAACAAAGTATTTATTTTAATTGTGTGTTTAAATCAATCTCATTCAAACATCGATTAGGTATCAATAATCAAAGATCAATCTATAATAAAGTCGTTAATTAATGAACTACTAAACTTACTACCTGGTGTGTGCCGCGACTTTTTTTTTTTTTTTTTTTTCAAGTTATTATCTCGTTCCCTCAATATATTATCGTGTTCCCTCAGCTTATTATCTTGTCCCCTCAAGTTTTTATCTTGTTCCCTCAAGTTTTTATTTTGTTCCCTCAAGATATTATCTTGTTCCCTCAAGATATTACTTGTACCCTCAACTCATTATCTTGTTCCCCAAGTTGTTATCTTGTTCCCTCAATAAATTATCTTGTTCCCTGAATATATTATCTTGTTCCCTCAAGATATTATCTTGTTCCCTCAAGTTATTATCTTGTTTCCTCAAATTATTATCTCGTTCTCTCAACTTGTTATCTTGTTTCTTCAAGTTATCTTGTTCCTTTAAATTACCTTATTCCCTCAAGATATTATCTTGTTCCCTCAAGTTAATATCTTGTTAAAATCAAGAGCCTTCAAGATCAAGGGTCAATTTTTTAAAGTGTTGTCTAAGTTTCCCTTTACTTTCAGCAATTGCATACTCAGTATTCCTCTTAATTTTAATAAAATTCAAAAAGGCAACACAATTGGGATTTGTTTCTTGGAATTTACACCTATGAATATAAAACTTCAAGCAAAGAAAAAGAAAAGAAATACAGCTATCATGTTCTGAGGAATCTGTGATACCAAACATTTTTTTTTTTCAAATTTGAAAAATTAAAAGATTCCCCAGAAACGTTATTGATTAAAAAACATAAATCATCCCAAAGGTGGGAAACTTTTTCACATTCACAAAAAAGGTGAAGGAAAGTTTCAGGAAATTTCTTGCAAAAAGACGAACAATTAGACGAATCAATTCTACCAATTTATGGAGAAACTGGTTGGTACATATTGCTCTATGAAAAAGCTTAAAATAAAAAGATCGCAATTGGGTTTCAATGGTACATTTAAAATTAGCATTGTGTATAAAGCTCCACTCCAAATCATCCAGATCATCCAAACAATCAGTCCGTTTGTTTTCAACTTCAACAACAGCCTGGTTCCTCAAAAAGGAATAAACATGCTTAGGAACTTTCTTTTCATCCACAAGAGAATTAAGCTGAGATTTTTTCAAACACATTTTCTTGAATATTTTTCTGAAACCAATCTAAATAAATACCATTCATCAGTGAATTATACTTCCTTCTATCACTAATGGGAATGTCAAATTCAACAACCAGATCTTCAAAAGTTTTAACAAATTATGACCAAGAAAAAGATCTGAAATAATGCTGAAAATACCATGATAATTTAGGAAAAAAATATTGACGTCAAAATCCGTCGAGGTTGGTGGGTTAACCTCGATGCAAAACAGTGCAATTTCCAATAACGATCATTTAAGATTTAAATATTCGTGACCACCTATAGCCTTTAGTCAAGTCTTTGTCCGATGTGTGTAAGAGCGCCATACTACCGTGTACCTTTAAGTCTTTGATAAAGACTAGCACTCAGGTTACGCCGGATGTTTATGCTGATTTGAATTCACCGTTGCTGTTAAGTTTGCATGCCCTACCCATGAGAAGTAGCAGGGGGGTAGGACATGCCAACCTATTAAACAGCAACGGCGAATTCAAAACGGCATCAACTTCCGGGTGCTAGTCTTTGTCAAAGACTTACCGTAGGAGGGCGCTCATACGCATATCGAACGGTTACACACAGACTTGACTAAAGACTAGGCCTGGTCACGAATATTTAAATCTTAAATGACCGTTATTGAAAAAAATTACACTGTTTTGCAGCGAGGTTAATCCACTAACCTCGACGGATTTTGACATTAATAATTTTTCCCTAAATTATCATGATATAACTAAGATCTTTTGAACGAAGGTTTAAGAGTTGATTTTGTAATGTCACTGAGACAGAGACTGCCATAGTAAATGCACGTAACAGTTCCACAAATTACCGTTTGGAAATCCCCAATGCCCAAATCGAGCAGGTCGTGTCCTACCCCCCCTGAGAAGTAGTTAGACTGTCAATAGATGGCGCTAGTTCATTTATCAAAGGGGGAGGGCGGCCAAGAATCCTAGTAATTGTATGGACCTCGCCATTCAGCCGTTGCCTTTACAAGTATAAATCACAAGTCCATCAGACAAAATATTTCTAAATTTGCAATGTTTTGTATAAATATCGGTAAACGATTTACTTGTTCCCTCAACTTATTATCTTGTTCCCTCAATATATTATCTTGTTCCCTCAACTTATTATCTTTTTTCCTCAAGTTTTGTATAGATATCGGTAAACGAGCACGGGTACTCTCTAAATGTAAAAAGAGTGAAAAAACGAGTGAATCTTAATTCACTCGAAAAAGAGTGCAAACCACTCAAAAATAGTTGCATGTATTGGTTAATCCACTCCAAAAAGAGAGAAATCACTGAACTTTCACTCCAAAAAGAGTGAGAGTGAATACCACTCTTATTAATAATAAGTTATAAAGTGATAAAATAAGTGATAAAATGTCTAATTTTAATGTTTAATTGAAAGTTTATCTGAAAAATTAAAATAAATTTGCAATAATTCATTATTTTAAATTATTGGACCTGTCTAAGAACCATCTGAACTTTGACTTGCGTTTTGAACATTTCGATTTTTGCCAAGTTCTCGCACGCAAAAGCACAATTTCTCAAAAAGTATAAGATACCAGACTTCAAAATTTGCTCTAATGCTTTTTGTTCTGTAAGAACCAAAATGGATGGAATTAAGCTGACAAGGAAGGCATTTTTTTCACAGAAAATTGAACTTGCCCAATTCATTTTTTTTTTCATTTTCGGCAAAAATACGTCGAAAAACCCGGTGGTTTACCCCCCTTACCCGTTGAGCTGAGATTAGTTCCCCCCTTACCAGTTGAGCATGAAGATAGTTTTATTAATTCATAATATGGTTGACCCTAACAAAGGCAATTTCCTATTGTTATCTTGATAGCACATAGTTTTTGAGTAGTGTTTTGCGTAATCCAAGTGGGTAAAATATAGGTTCCAATATGGCTGCCGTTACCATGGCAACCAGTCGCTGACAAAGTGTTTCAATTTATTCAAATTCTGACAGTATAAGTAATAAGACTAGACACTTAGATTACATTTTAACTTCATTTATATGCAAGAATTATCAGTTTTACTTTTTTGCTGTCCATAACCAAAAAAAACCCTCAATACAATACGGCATGTACGTTTTGCGCCCAGAATAACCACCAAAAACGCTAATAAACAGCATTTTTTGACATATTTAAGGATGGGAATTAGGAATGTATGATCAATACGCTCTTCTAGTCTAGTGGGTAGAAGGGGTGTTCGCGCACCCCCCTGAAATAAACTTCTAAATCAATGTCACTATATACGAAAACTGCGTAGAAAACGATAAGCCTATGTTAAAAAAAATCCAAAAGTGTCCCACGTATAAGTTTTGCAAATTTATGCAATTTGATCGCATTCCAGAAAAATACAATTTCGATATATCTCAAGCCAATACGTTAATAAATAAACAAAATTGAGGTGTGACTAGGCCTATGTTTTGAGGGTCAAAGATCAAAAATGGAACCATTTTTAAAATTACCGAGTCCCCATGATGACGTAATATGCCCAAAAATAGGTCGCCATTAGCTAAAAATACAATTTTCGATAATCTCAACAAATACTGTGATAAATAAACAAATAGATGAATGGAACCTATTGTTTGAGGGTCAAAGATCAAATGGAACCAGTGAT
Source organism: Ophioderma brevispina (assembly GCA_023653785.1). NCBI lineage: Eukaryota > Metazoa > Echinodermata > Ophiuroidea > Amphilepidida > Ophiodermatidae > Ophioderma > Ophioderma brevispina. The sequence continues at coordinate 13,006 of JAMKCH010040287.1, forward strand.
ATGCACACACCCCTTACACACCCAGATCTTGCCATGATGACATAATATGCAAATTAGGGGCGCCATTAGACTTAGAAAAATCATAATTTGGGGTATTATCTTGGCCAATATATTCCCACCATACATGCCCATATAAGATGACTCGACCTTGTTTTGATTGTCAGGATAATTTAAAGGTACTCATAAATTATGTCATGTGCCAATGCGAGACTAAGATACTGTGTTGTTATTATGCCGAAAAGAAAAAATGTGAAGGACAGGACTCTACATCTCCATTGAATCTCTGCCAAAATTGCAAGTGTTGATATCCCAGATTGCATCATGGTAATTACACCCTCAGGAAATTGTAAAGGAACTGCAGGAGAAAAAATTACTTGGCCAAAGGACGTTTATAAAATCATCCCAAAACAAGATTATCAACATTTAGATTACAAATCTGTACTCATGAAATACTTTTAAAAACGCATTAAAGCATTCTCTTTAATTAATGTGTGCAATAATTAAAGACAATGTAAACACCTTAGACAGTGACAGTTGTGATCAAGCCAAAAAGAAAAGGTCCAGGAAAACGTGAAGAAAAGGATTCTTCGGGCTTCGACGCATCCGTCTGTGCATCCATATTGTAGCATAAAATCAAGGAGCAAATAGAACTATGTTCGTTTGCCAGCCGCCAACCAGACAGCATTTCTTACAGTCTTGTATGACATTGGATCTCATATCTTCAAACCAGAGTGAGCTCTTGCTGTTATCTTTGTTACCCATGCTTTTTGTGTGTGTGTGAGTTTGTTTCACCGACAAAACGAGGACACATCCTTGACTTTCCCCCATAAACCGAGAACACAAATTTTTGAGGACGTCCTCGGTTGCCAGACAGTGCCATAGAGTCGAAAAACTGTGTTAAAAACCCAGAGGTAGGGGGGGTCCGCGTGTAGGTCTACAGTCATGTCTGCACTTCTCCGTGAAAAGTCAAATTTCTGTGTAAAAAAGTCCACGGTGAGGCGAGTAACTGTTCAGATGTGTGGTCCCCGTTCTGCTGTGAAAAGGCCGGTCGATACACATTGTCCTCGGTTGTCGGTGAAAACGTGTGGGTGGGGTGGGTGTTGTGTGATAAGAAGAAAAAGAAAACGAAAACTATCGCTCTGAGAACTGCTGTGAAATGCACAGAAGGACCCAATGAAAAACCATATCTCCTTTACAAAGGTTGATCACCACAAAAGTTTGCAGTTATTTTGGGCTAACTGTGCTGAACGCTATGCACAAGATTACCACTCCTGGAAACATACATGTGTCAAAGGTGTTGCTGCTCTATTTGGTCGCGATATTTTGCAGGCCTTCAATGAGTCCATAGACCCTGGAGTTATGATTTTCTGGGTGGGGAGTCCCAGTTGCAGAGATGAAGGCTCCTAATCCAGGCACGGGCATCTTGCCTTGCTGCCAATAAACCTGATGAAAAGCCATACAAAATATTCTTGCATATGGTAGTATATATAGATCGTGTCATTCTCAAAAAATGGTGTGAATGATGAGCAATTATAAGGAAACTTTGGGCCAATGCGTTTGGAGTGAAATGGTGGGGAATTTCTGGTGTGTTGACTTTCAAGCTAAGCTGACCCTGCAACTTATTATACCCCCGGCAGAATTATTGTCTTATGGCTTTCGACTCCGTTTGCACTTCCTGTATCGTGATCCCTGCAGCACTGTTGACAATGTTGCTGCCATGGACATTAACTAAGAGATTTATTCAAGTTATCCATTTTCCAAGTGGAATGTGATGTTGTCTTCTGTCATAATTTGAGGTCTATGTTGAGGCCTATGTTGATTCTTTGACCAGGGCCTTGGCCAGGGCTGTTTTAACTCAAAACAAAATCATAAACTGTCAGAGTGGCCAAACCGGTGCAGAATCATGGTGAAATGCTTGCTTTGGAACATATCTGAGACTGATTTCCATTGTCCCTCTGGCACTGCATGGTACAGGTCTTGCCCTAAGATGTTTAAACTTTACGCTTATCTCCAAGTCATCTTTACAAGCTATTACCATGCAGAGGAACCGGATATGGTCAGCAGGTATGAATTTCTCAGACACCAGCTCCATGTCGTCGACTGTGTTAGAGGCCAAGGAAGGTCTATGGACTCATGGAAAGCCTGCTGAATATTATGAAGGAGAGCGACATCTTGACACTCGATCAGAGCCTATCAGAGATTTTTTGCTGATCACAGTTAGGTATCTGATCACAGACTGATAGCATGCGATATGGTGACTTATATGATTGTCGGAGATGTCACTCCATATGAAGCTGCTCCAATCTTTATCCTGCAGTTCCTTTAAATTTACTGAGGGTGTAAAACTACTACGATGCTTAATGCTTTTTAAAAATATTTAATGAGTACAGATTTGAAGTCTAAATTGCTAATCTTGTTTTGGGATGATTTTAGAAACGTCTTTGGCCAAGTAAATTTTTCTCCTGTAGTTCCTTTAAATATACTGAGGGTTTAAAACTACCAAGATACAATATGGATATCACACTTGCATGTTGGCAGAGAGTCATTGGAGACTGCAGAGTTCTGTTCTTCACGTTTGCTTTTCGGCATGATAACAACACAGTATCTTAGTCTCGCATTAGTCTTGTATCATTCCATACCTTGAATTTAAGAGAAATGTTACAAGTATTATGTATAGAAGTCTAAATTTACTTGGCAAGCAAAGTTTCTTATAATTACCCACAAAACGAGACTATCGACATTGAAGGCCCATATTTGCATAGTCTTAGTATTTGCGGGTGAACATGTTAATGACAAATAAACATAATTTATGAGTGCCTTTTAAATTATCCTCGACCCTAAAAACATAGGTCTCGTCATCTTATATGGGCAGGTATGTGGAATATTGTCCAGGATATGCCCAAATATGGATTTTTGGCAACCCTAATTTTTCATTTAATTCATCATGTGGACAATCTGGTAATTTTCAAAATGGTTTTCCATCTTGATCTTTGAACCCTCAAACATAGGTCCAGTCACCTTGTTTGTTCATTTATCACAGTATTGGTTGAGATATACGAAAAAAATGGTATTAGCTACCAATGGCGACCCTAATTTGCATATTACGAGGTTATCATGGGGACATCTGGTTAATTTTCAAAATGGTTCCATCTTGATCTTTGACCCTCGAAACCAGGTCGTCAACATCATTGTTCAGTTATCAACAGTATTGGTGAAGATTATATTGAAAATTGTTATTTTTCTGTAAGGCGATACTAATTGCATAAAATTTGCATAAAAATGAGATGTGGGAATTTTGATTTTTTAACATAGCTAATCGTTTTCTTCACATTTTGTCTGATATAGTGACATTGATTAGAAGTTTTATTTCAGGGGGGTGCCACGAACACACCTTCTACCCACTAGACTATTCGTATTGTCCAAATTAGGACAGCATTGGATTTCACAGCAGCCGACCCCAACATCCGCTGAAGTAGTGGTATGAGGTCATTGTTCAAAGAAGAGTCTCTTCACCAGACTTTAGTAGGCTCCGTCTGTGGAAATTTGATAATTGTTTAAAAAAAAAAAAAAACTTGTTTAAAACAAAAATAGTGACTGGTTAGTTAGACGTTTTTCTGTTGAACGGTTTAGGGGTAGTATAAAAGGGACCATTTAGACAAAAAAAAAATTCTACACGGTTCATCGATTTTTCTTGGGAAAGCGAAGAGTAAATGTCCATTGTTTTGAAATGGCTAGGCAGTGCGTTGACCTGATGTTGGTTGTAATCCATGCAGCGGGAGTTGCTGGCTTGCTGTGCATGGGATTTAGAGCTAATCATTTATCATCATTTTGTGGACGGCACACAAGAGTATTAACCCAAAATTTAACGACAGAAATGAATATACTGATATTGTTATTGAGGTTTGTGTTGAAACTATCTGTTTTACTTTCATAATAAATTAATGTTTTATCATATCAGTTAAATAAAAAAAAAAAAAAAAAAAAAAAAAAAAAAAAAAATACTTATGTAAATGCAGTTATTTGACCCAGTAGAAGGTGGTCTGCAAGAAATTTGGGCAAGTTAAATGTTGATTGCAATCAATATTTTATTTCTATTCGTTCTTCATGCCAGTTCCTTGTGGTTACACATTATATTTTTGAAAATGGGTCTGCGGCGCGGGTTACTTGATTGGTGGGGTCATAATCTTAAAGGTCCATGGCCCGATCGCTAATAAGCCTCGTCCCCAGAACCCCGATTTTACCGGAAGTGGTAAACATTTTGGTATTTGAAGAAGCTACTATTTTTCTCATTTATTTTTTAATGTGAAATTTACTGCTAAAGGATGTTGGCTTGGAAGTTATGAGGACACTGTACCATTTTGGTGACCAATATAATATTAACCACAGTACTCTATGGGGCTGACAAAATGCGTTTTTAGCTCTCACCGCCAAAACGGATTGAAATATCGGCGCGTAAACTTTCCAGAGGGGTTTTTGGGGTGAGGCCAATCATTAAGATGAAAATTCATATCCTTAAATCGGGCCATTCCTCCTGTAAAAAACTATTGCATTCTAGCACTATGATTTTGAGGAATGTTACTAACAGGCTATCTTACATAACAATAAGAAGAAGTTTATGCGGCTTACACCAAGTGTTGCGGTGTTTTTTGGCACACGGTACACTGGTGTTTCTGTGAAGGAAAAATCAAGAAAAACCCATGGTTAGTTGCCTGATGTCATGTTTTAGAACCAGGGCTCATTCTTCATTATATCAATGAACCAGTCACAATTTCAACTGAATTTGATACCACCTAGCGGGATTAAACGTAATTATTGTGAATTGATACCCCTAGCGGAAGTCCCACAACCACAGCTCGGTCTTTCTTTTTTTTTTTTGAACGAACATGATCAACCAACCAAAATCCCGCCAAAATCCAAGATACCCGGGTTAGCGAGGAATTGTAAAAACCCGGGGATTTTGATACTTGGAACACCTACTTTGTACAGCTGGCAGACTTGTATGTTCTGCAGGCCGGGTTCTTGGAAAAATGTAACAGGGTGCGATGCATGCGGACCACGTTCAAGACTCCGTATCAGCAAAATAATCCCTAAAACTAGAAAAAATGGACAATATAGCTAAAAGATCTTTCCTTTACCAGGACCAACGGCAGCCATTTTCTCTCTTTCTTTCTGGAAATTATAAGTGGCCCGTACATTCATGCCGTAATTGATTTGTTATTGTCACAACTCACATCACATTTTTTGCAATATCGGGTTTGCATAGAACAATTTTAATAATGCCTTTTAATTATTGCTTATTTTATCAGGAAAATCACAAACACAAATATTTTTCGGCATACTGAAACCGCAGGTCGAATCGTTAGTAGGAGTAGAACATCTCTTGCAACAAATGCAGCTGCACTAAGCTTCAGGACAACCTACCGTTCATGAATCGCGTTTACTGAACAGTAAATTGTCAACAAATCCTGTGGGAAAAAGAAAAAAAAAAAAAAAAACGATTCTGGGAACACCATGTAGGAGAAATAATAATATTTCAGTACGACTTTACTTCAACAGGTGTGCAGAAAGGAAAGAAATCCATTCCCAATTGACGACTTTGGCTTGGGACTTCACTGAACTGTAATTGTCAAAGGACCTTGTAAACAATGAGTTGTTATCACAACACAAGAGGGCAGTTATAACCGTTTACTGCACTAGCTCAGTCGGTTTGTTGGTCCAGTCACTTCGTTTCCGGAAGTATACCAGGAATGTTGGCAAACAAAGTTTGGGTGGACTGTTTAAGCGATTATTTGGTATTCAATCTATCTGCACCTTAAAAATACCCTAAATAAAAGCATACCGAGGTTTTCATGGCAGTTGGAGTATCCTTGCCGGAAAAAAATCCAGATTTATTCCGGGACCAATATACAACAACTGTACAACGACCATGGAAGCTACCATGTTGATTCCCTGTGGTATATTTACAACGCCGATTGCAATACCGAAACAGAAGCCAGCGAAAAATATATCCCATACGGATATAATATCATCGTGCAAGTTGCCCACAAGCTCATCTTTTGAACTTCGTTGAGACACACACAGAGATTAGGAGCGAAGTTCGTTATATTTTATTATTGCAAAAAAACTAAACTTTTTAAACCTCAGTGATATGAGCAAAATGTTAAGAGGGGTGTTTTTTTAGATATCTGTGGTGATTAACAAAAGGTTTTAGTGGCCTATCAACACTTCAACAATCCCCTGAAAACGTGGACATTTGAACAGGGGTAGCGTTCTTTTAGTTTATCGCAGTCGACCTTAACCACTGATCGTATACAAGTGGATGGGCTACACAAACAGTAATTGGATATTAGATGATGGAGCAAACGGGCGGGCATCTTGGTCTTCCGAACACAATACCATTCCAGAGACACCTGTTTAACGAAGTGGTTCCGGCTGGGTGCACGTTTTAGAGACATGCAATCCCATGCGCGCAAATTGGCTTGATTCTGTAGTCTGTTATGTCACTTATTTTATAGCCACATTTCAATGGAACAATTTTGTATAAATGACCGGCTCTTAAACCACCTGCTTGGGCTCTTCTTTGGATGACCAATATGGCCCAATCAGTGCTTCAATTACGAGCCCAGGTTTCCAATCAATTGTATAGAGATCGTGGTCGAAACCCCACTAAAAGCACCGATGTATACTCCACTTCGCGTCCGCGATATCGCGGCTCTGCGAGGGAACTTGACCCCGATTTTTTTATTGCCTCGGGCGGAAAGAATTTCATCGCGCGATGGATTTGAGCCTTCGAGGGAGTGAAATTTTGTTAACTCGGCGATATCCCGGCCGCGAAAATTCTCTGATTGGCTGTCCTAGGACCAAGGTCGGGCGATGAACTCATGTGACACCAAGCTGAAGCTGCTCTTAAAAATCTCCCAATCAGCCCGATAATCAACAACAATACTCATCCAATGAAGTATACAATTAAATGGACAATTATTAAAAGCTATGGATGTAGTGCGGAAAAAGAGTATGATCCCATATGAGGCATGATTATTGTAAGGATATCGTAAAGAAATTTGGCGGGTAGTACGAAATATTGTGTTCCCACTCATTCTATTATGAGCTCGGACTCCTACATGTTGCATGTATGGCCAACCCATGTGTACAAATGTAGTACTTACTAACTGGTCATCATCAAATGGCCATTTAACCAATGCTAAAAGTCATGCAAAATCCTTGAAGTTGTGCGAAACTTAAATGCGTAAAAACACAATCCAATATTCCAGCAACATGTACATTATTGCCACGCATTTCACAATGCATATGGCAATATCCGTTCCTATAGACTTGTCAAAACGGCATGGATAACAAATTTTTTAATCTAACTTTGACCTAGTATCGTAAATTAATATCGCTCGTCTATTCTAGTTTGATAGATCTCATTCGGGAAAGGAAATCCAGAGCTATATCGTTCACAAATACGGAATGGTAGTACAAATTCTCTAAATTTTTATGAAAAAAAATGCCAACTGGCAACATTTTGTTGCAATAACAATATTACAGCAACAACTTCCGCGAGATGAGACATTTGTCGCTCGGAGTTATACATGACTTTTATCGCGCGGTATGCGATGTAAAATTTCATCGCAGCATCGCGCTATGAAGCGATGTGGAGTATACATCGGGCAATGCGGGTTTCCAGCAATCTACGTATTTTCAATGTACCGAGTACGCTTCTTGGTATGATGTAGGTTCCTAATTTATTTAAACAACTATATTTCTCAAGAATCACAGGATATTGTATAAAAATTTAGGCAACAAATGTATGCCAATTTTTGATAAATTATTATTTAAAGGAAACGTTAAATTAACGTGGGTTTTAATTCTAATGTAAAAGGTAAACGCAATAGTCTTCTACAGGCCAGAAATTGACTACCACCGATCATCTTTCAAATTGGTGTGAAAGACTAAACATGTCTTGTGGCAAAACGATCGTTAGCGTAATAAATATCAAAGTGGCGGCTCCTTAATCGTCAATGCTTCGAAAGTTAAGCGTTAAAAAATGAGTTCTTCGCAAGGAAGACTCCAATGACCATGCAAATCATCTGGTACGTCATATTTAAGGATATTTCATTATATATGTGCCGATAGATTTACACCATAATTATTCCTTTAAACAAAAAAAAATTAACATTCAAAGACACTGGCCGATGCACCGACGACATGACTATTAAGAAATGTTGTAATCAAAGCAAATAAAAAAAAACACACAAAAGCACAGGTTTTCTAGCGGTTCAAAACATTTCATTATATTTCATATCTCGTTAAGTTTTTTATTTTTTTTTTAAACAAAAAAAAAAACAAACCCAAACAAACAAACAAACAAACAAACCTTGAAAGTGGTTTATTTAAAACAATTTCGTCTTTGGTCAATTATAAACACTATTGATCAAAAATGTATTACTTTACCACACATTTTCGTCAAAATCAATTTAAACTTCTCGTGATCCATGGCTCATCACTTTGAATGTAGAAGTATATTTCTTCTTTGGTCATATAATTTCACTTTTACCTCAGCACATTCTTCTGTATAGGCCATGATAAAAGCTATAGGCATGAAATCAGGGAAACAAAAGTTATCACATTTTTTGTCTTTTCACTTTGTTTATGTAAGTTAAGCACAAACAATACAATACAGAAAGATTTAGAAAAACAAAAAGAAAATGGCGAAGAATAAAAATAATGATATAAAAGGTAAAGAAAGGAAAAAGAGATGAAAGAAAGAAAGAAAAATGAGATAAACGAGGTGAAAGACAAAAGAAAGAAAAACGAGGTGAAGAAATTAACAAAATGAGTGAAAGACAGAAAATGGGTGAAAGAAAAAAAACGAGGCGAAGGAAATAAAAATGAGGTGATGAAGAAAAAGAAAGAAAAAATAGTAAAGAAGAAAGAAAATGAGGTCAAAGAAAGAAAAATGAGATGAAAGAAAGAAACCATAGTAGGTGAATGAAATAAATAAATGTAAGGAAAGAAAGAAAAGAAGAAATTATTTTATTTTGAATTTTAAGAAAGAAAAGAAGAAAGATGAGTGCAGACGAAAAAGAAAGAAAGAAAAATTAGACGAAGAAGTGGAGAAAGAAAAATGAGACGAGTGATGAGATGTGAGTTTTTTGAGACAAAAGAAAGAAAGAAAAATGAGACGAAGAAAAAAAAGTAAAAATGAGACGAAAGAAAGAAAGAAAATTTGACGAAAAGATTAAAATTAATTTTGTACATTTCAATGATGGGCTCTGGATATGACGAAAATTAAATTGATTCGACGAAAAATTATGAGCATAAGGTTATTAAAGGTGCAACGAGAGATTTTGAGACACCTAATATTGTGTTTTATAATACTTATTCTATATAGATGAGAACTCAATAGCTTTCTTACCTTGTATTTGGCCTACAGAATGTCTTAAAAGAGAGATTAAAGGGCAATTTTGATTTTCCTTATATTGCAATATAAAACCATAGGCTGAATTCGTCTTTGCTCCTATACGAATGGAAATTTCTCAATTTTGTACCAAAGAAACATTCCACAGCTTAATCCTTTCAGATGGGGAATTATTTGATGGAAAGCTTTAATTAGGGCAAAAAGTAGTACTTTCATTTTTTAGAAACCTGATGTGAAATCTCTCGTGAACCTTTAATTGATAAACTAGAATTTCGCGTTCTCGGCTTTCGGGTTGCGGCGGGGGTACAAGGTTAGGGTGGTTTGGTTCAGTGCGGAAAACTTTATCAGACGTAACCTGTTGCATTAGTACACTTGTCACCACCTTAGGGTCCCGTCTGACTACCGACCACAGGGCCCAGGCTTTGCAAAAATACCAGGGCCACTTTACTAGCTGCCACAAAGTCCCAAGATCTTTCTTCATTTCGAACTCTCCAAGACCCCTTCCACAACGGTCTGGGAGCCCTTCACACCTGTCACACTAAGCGTCCTTACCAACTACCCAGATTCCCCTTATATCCACCAAAGTGGCCCTACAAACTCGATCTTGGGGTGTTAATGTTCAATTTGTTTCACACCAACTTCCACTGTCTTTTTAATTACTAATTAAGAAACAGTCGTAACCCGAGAAGCACAGATGAGTTTTTACGTTAGACATTGTAAAACAAGTTTGGAATGAATTATCACCGAACATGAAGGGGTTTGACGTGTAGTGATTCTACTCGATAAAATTTTCCGAATTCAAACATATATGGTATTTACAACGTGATGCTGATTAGAATCGAAATAAAAACCTGGGGGGGTCACGACTGTTTTTGAGCTATAGACAAAACAAAAAGGTTATGTTGTCACTTTTTAAAAAAAAAAAAAAAAAAAAAAAAAGGTCAAAATTGACGTTTAGATCGCCCTTTTAAAACAAAATAAAAACTCTCGATACAATTTGTAATTTCTAAATATGTGAGGTCCCGATTTGTCGTTCTTCAAAATTTTGAAATTAAAAAATGAGGGTCACCGACTTATTTTTCTATAACGTCGAAAACCAGAAATGGACACTTTTTTTCAAATTGGGCGTCTTGTTGGGCAACCCCTTGAGCCAAGAAAAATCCGCGCTACAATCGGCATGAAGCAAAGCAGGAACGCAGTCGTAGAGATGCGCGATTTAATAAACGCAAACAAGCGCAAGTTATTCGCGGTATCTGCGCATGATACCTCGCAGCTCAAAACTAAAATTCTCCCATTTGTCCATGACTGGGCTCTAACAGAATGCTGAAGGTTTGTAAAGCAGCTTGCGCGGACACAAATCACACGTCAAACCCTTAAAGGCTGACTCAGAGATTCCCGGATGGGGGGCGCATGCGCATATTTTCAAACCGATCATGTTTTGTGCATGTGCATAATGCTTGTCCATATACTAATCAATGTGAAATAACTAAGCTTAAAAACGAAGTTCCTTCAAACCGAAAAATTTGTGATAACATTCCGGATCCGGAATTTTTGTTAACACGGTAAGATCCTATGGCACTGGTACACTGTGCATTAATAGTATTGCAGTAAAACGAAAAAATATGATCATCTGTAACTTCGAATAAGCATTTTAGGTGAATAGCTTTGTTCTAGATGACAATTTTTTATGCACAAAAAAATATATATTTCTCTGAATCACCTTTAAGTTTCTAAAAACATGTATGCATTTATAAAGCAGCTATAAAGCATCATTTTCTGATGCGTATACCTAGGATCTAACTTATTTTGTGGCAGTGTTTTGCTTTCATTCATTAACTGGATCATAATAAGCTACATAAACATTTAGTTTGCAACATTTTTGTAGTTTTATTTTTGTTAATTATTTATATTACTTTTTATGACGGAGGTCCCTCCTCTGACCAACTGGCCCACCTCCGCTATAATAATTGTCTTATTTTTTCTCACTTCCTTGTATTGTCGCTCATTAAATGTTGAGAATTATGAAGAAGTAAAGAAGGAAAGAATTTATTCAAATTTATTTTTATTTTTGATTATTTTTTAAAGATTTTTATTTTATTAGGTTCATTTTTATTTATTACATAATTTATTGTGTATTTTCATGTAGTTGCTTTTTTATTATTTTTACCCTTATTGTTATAATTTTGTTTTTTAGTTAATTTACTTATATTATTTTATGTATTTTTATTAATTTTAATTTTCTTGTTTTTTTCTTTTAAATCGTTTTGTTATTGTTTGTAGGGTTTTCTTTTTTCACGTCTCTTGTTAATTAATTCTCGAATTTTGTATTTAATTATATTTAAAATATTTATTTTTATTTTGTTGCGTTGTAATTTGTTTTTGTTATTATTTTTCATTTGGCCTACTCATTCCCCAACTTCGTGATTCACTTTAAGCTGTTGTAGGTTTTAAAAAAGACATAAAAAAAAGGGGGAAGCAACATACACAGCGCATTTCCTGATAACAAACAACTCAAACAAGACAAAACTAATAGACAACTATATTGAACCAACATGTCATGTTTTAAGAATATCAATGGGCTTGCTTTTTTTCCCCATTTCCAAACTTTTTTGGATTTAATTAACTCTGTCCACACAAAACAAATGTATTAAATTTTATTATTTAGTTAGCACGAACAAATTGGGTCAATTTTTAGATGGAACATAACAGTAGGGGCCTATAGCAGGAAGCCCCTGTCAGCACTTCCAGTGGTGTCCCTTTAAGTAGCCAAGAACAATTAAAGGATTATGATGCTTTTGGATGCCCCAATTGTAATCATTTCCACCAGGGATATCCATACACAATAATGAGACATTAAGACTCCCATACAGACCAATGATGTTACACTATTTACCACATTATTTAGGATAACTTGACACAATGTATTAAGGGGTATTGGATTTTTATTCCTTGACCTTCCACAATTCGTCAGTCCAAATGGTTGAAACCATCTCGCAGAAAATGTAGCATTCGGGTCCGATAAAAACAACAACAACTTATATCCTTTTCAGTAACACATCTTTAAATTTCCCTGTTATAAATCATCCCGATTGTTCGGATTCGCAATATTTTTTTTTTTCCGATTATTATGCACCACTAGCTCCAACTCTTTCCAAGCACACTCATTATTTACATTTCCCTCAATATGCTACCCCTTTAGGAACATGGAATATTCCGGATTGGGGAGTCTTCTAGATGTGCTTCATTCTTGAAATAACTTTCCTCAAAATCACCAAATCCACCTTTCTCCTCCACCAAAAAACACAACACAGCCTTTCGGCCCTGAGAAGACTTCAACACAAAAATATCCATTTTATAGCTCTAATCACCACTCCCTCTATCCACACTGTTGACCGAAAGTCCAATTTTCTCACAATGACAAAAGGCAGTAACCTACCCATACGTGCAACACTTACTGTCTTCTTCCAGCACATTTTTGGTTTTTCAAAAGTATACCATTTTAATAATCAGACATACGTCTGATAAATATTCATTCAATTGACCACATATGAAATTGTTTGAAACAACGCATCATCAACCTTGAACAGATATGAAAACATATGAAAAAGTTTTAGACTCTTATATATCTATCTATAATAATAATATATATATATAGATAATATATATACCTATATATCTATATCCAGATATATATATTATATATTATATATCCATAATATATATATATCTGGGGAAACCTATATATTTTAATAAGAATATCTTTTATTGAAAATGAAGGAAAAGTTTGGCTTGACCTTCGATTTGACAACTAGAAACTTTTCTCAGGTTGCTATTATAATATTCCCTCCTTGGTGTAGACTGTCCAATCTACAATCTATCCATTTCACCCATTTAAGGAATTCTGACATATATGCTGGAAATGTGCCGGTGTGAAAGGAGACATGGTCCATATACGAATAACAGAAGAAAGCGTGAAACTAATGTTGCGTGAAAAGAGTCAGCTGAATCGAGTACCCTATTCTTCACCGTTGTACTTGTAGGCGGACTGTGAGTCCGGAGGACTATATCTCCTGCCACACCGGTGTCATGAATCACGCGTCCATATGTGGTGATGTAGTGTCCTACGGCGGTCCGGAAAGTGTGTGTCTGTGTCACAGACTTCGAAAGATATTATCTAAATTAGTACTGCGCGAGAGATTAACGTTATCAGTCCGTCATAGCGAATGCATGCAAATGAAACTAAATCTCAAATATCTCCGGAAAACGAAGGGGTTCTATGGAGATTTTTGCATCAGAGGGTCCGTTACAATGTTTTGTTTTGGATATCGTAATTGGGTCTGATCCTATAGAACCTAGCGAGAAAATTAAACGTTTTTGTCGGGTACTTCGGTGTTCGCAAACACGGAAAAGTTAACACGCAATCGCTACGGGCCGCATCCCTTTTTCCCACAATGCCTTTCGGTATTATTCCAGTCTTGAGAATTTTCAAACGCTGCGCCAACTTTTTTTTCATTTTTAGAAACAGTATATACGTACTTACCGGACCGCCGTAAGTGTCCTATACTTATTGTGTTCTCCTTTCCCCCCCCCCCCCCGGGGGGGGGGGGGGGGGGTCACTCAACTAGTGAAACTGACCAAATGCATGCGTAATCATTTTTTTAAAAACATCCCCGGCAGAACTACCTGCTAAACAAGTTTTGGTTCATGAAAAAACTTCTGTGGACCTAATAATATGAATTTTTAAAAAATACCCTAAACAAGTTGACCACTTCAGAAAAAGGATCCCTTTTTCTTAAAAATCAGTGTTGTTAGATCCTAAACGCTTATAACTATATTTGGTTGTTTTTCTTAATAACAATCAAACGCAGTCATTGTTTTTCTTATTTTACAGAATTAATCTTAAATTTCACTGTAGTTATGGAATTATTATAAATCACGGGTTCGGGGGTTTCCCATCACTGTAAATAAGTATTGATTAAAAAAAATAGGAACAAGTCCTGTTTGCTGAATCTTATCCGTAAAGTGCATGGGTTATATACTGTACATTTTCACCCTATAACATGCGTATAAAATCTACTCAACTTTCACTAAGATTTTACTCAACAGAAGGTGTTGTTTTGTTTTATGTTTAAAACAGATTCTGGTGCGCAACACACACACACCAAAGCATTAGGCTAGAATGCTTTGCACACACGATATAGATGCAAACACAGTGTTTAGAAACGCGGCGTCTATAAACACTTGGCATCCTTGGTGTCAAATGCCTAAACATCTATACCGTCAAATCTCTAAACATGTTTAGACTATAAAAGTGTTCAGATATAAGGTGCTTTGATATTAAACAGATAATTCAAAATTTAAAAAATGTGCAAAAAGTGTTTAGAAATTACGGGGTTTAATTTGTAATTATTGTTTTTACAGTGACGTCATTAAATATATGAGATACAGACAGCAAACAAACGGGCAAAAATACAAACTAACAAATAAAGAAGGTAAGTCAGGTAAACAAAGCAAAACAAAAAAGGGTGTATATATAACCAAAATACATCGAAACTATTCAACATCTCGTGAAGTTATTTCAGAGTTGATTGATCGCGCCAATTCACGTCTCACCTCTGCGTCAACACTATATAGACATGTCTTTGAACAGGACACTTTCCAAGGGATGACTTAAAGGTGATGACAAATGCCCGTCTCGCTTCATGTCTGCGCAAAACTCAGAAGTAGATTACCCGTGACTTTGGTGACTGTACTAAGGCAAGAAGAAGATGTTAGAAATCTTTCGGAATATAATAAGTATATTATTCGTATTCCCAAACATGGCAACCAAGAATTCCAATATCCTAATTATAAATCCTATACCCTAATCCTCTACCGTAGTGAATTGTACTAAAATTTAATGTTAATCCTTTGTAACTAGACCTATTTTTTTTGCTTATAGGAGTGATACATTATGTTTATCATAACAATGCATGACGCATCTAAATTCCTTATAGAACTAGAGTGCAAAAAGGATACCTAAAAAGCAATCCGTATAAAGTTATATGATCTTTTCATAAAGTTGATATTGCAATATTCTGTAAACACCCAATTCTTTTCCATTCAATTCCATTTCATTCCTTTCCATTCAACTTCATTCCAAAATGCAATCTTGAAAATGCGAAGTCAAACTACGATTGATTATATATAACCATGTCTGAAACCGCAACTATAAATGAGAACAATATTTGAATGAAACAACAAGATCTTAATTGGGAACAGGAGATCAAATCAACATGTCCAAAAACGGCAAAATGGAGAAAACAATAACTATGAAGTCATCAAAAGATTATGTGGTAAACACCCTTGTGGTCATACATAAAGAAGATTTTTTGGTATAAACAAAACATCCAAAAAGGAGAAAGCCGATTTAATTTGTAGGTTGATAAAAAAAAGGCTATAACTTTTGTTATGAATGAAACATTAACTTATTTTTTTAGATTTGAAAGAATGATAAACTTGGGAAGTTTGTTTCATGTACATTTGTTGCTGTTAGCAGCTTGGGGTTTCTTACATGGGTCTGGATTTAAAAGTGAGATTTCACTGTTTCATGTTTCACTGCACATATAGGCCTACCATCATCTAGTGCCACGGTGATTTTCCATCGGACGTCCCTTGCTTTTAATTTGGTTTTCATGTTATGGACTCAGGCGCTAGGATGTCTCAAACCATTTTGGGGCCTTTTGAATCCCTTTTGAGGGACTTTGGGGGATTTTGGGGTCTCCCCCCGTTTGCGGGCCTGAAAACAGAATACAGGAAAGAAATTTAAAAATTCAAATTTTGACGTAATCGTGATCAGTGAGGACAAACGCAAAAGGGCGTGCACACTGATCATGCTGATGCCAGATCCCTGCAGGCCTGACTGATGCAGGACACTGATGGGATGGGTGAGATCTGGGATAGACCCCTCACATGGGGAGAAGCTTTTGATAACTCATGTGGAATTGCAAGGGCGCTGGGTTGGACACCAATTTGTAAACACCAACAAATTCCTTTCCTATCTTTTTCATGTTTTTAAAATGTAAACCCTTATTGTATTACATCCCCTTCATCTCATTGATGTCATTACTATTGCCTCGTGACGATAACCGTCCGTGCAATCGGCTCTGTTATTGTTACCCAGCTCTTTCTTTGATTAATTTAAATTATATAAGAAACCACTTATACTTTTACCGATGCATAACCCAACCCCACGAGTGAACAAACAATCTGGTATTTTTGGTGAAAGAGGTGGAATTATTTAAAGTTTACTTCTGCGGCTTTTGGGAAATATGTGTATATGGCAGAATTCAAGTCATGCAAAAGCACAGTAACCCTGTGATGAACCGTAAGAAATATTACACAGTTTGTTGAGTAAGTTTGGATAATAGAGAAGTACAAAGCCAAACTGCCAAGACGGTTTATACAATATTGGGAAGGGTCAAGATCCTACAGGACACGATAGAATTTCTTTGCAATGTCTTCTGTCACTGTATGCACTGACTCAAACATATAATAACAGACTGATAGATCACTATCTCGGAGCGACGCGGAAGGGAGAGGCTGTCTAATACTAATGATAGTTTATTTCAAATTTAATTCTTTCCCTTTGGGTTTTTGTTTTTGTATTTGTTTTCTTGTATTAACAAAATAGAGAAAATTCTACACGACTAGGAGTAGCGCAACGATTCTTCCTCTTCCCTCGCTCAACACCAATGGTTCGATCCTCGTTTCAAGCCACAGGCTTTACGTGTAATTGGTTTTCTCCGGTTGCTCCACAGAAGTAAGGGGGGGGGGGCTTCCTATAATACTAATATAGTTTACCTAAAATTGAATTCTTAATCCCCTTTGGATTTTCTGTTTTTATTTTTCATTTGTTTTTCCTTGTAACAAGATAATGCACATTCTATACATGACTATAGGGTATAGCGTAACGGTTCTTCCCTCGATTGACACTGCCGACATCTCAGGTTCGATCCCTAGGTCGGGCCAGAGGCTTTAGGTGTATTTTCTCCGAGTGCCCCGTTTCCCTCCTGGTTGTAAAACTGCATTTCCTTGGTCTGGTCTAATATTGTTTGTTTGAATGTTGCAACTATCGCTGAAAAGCGGCCTACCTCAGTCAGAGTTGGGCTCTATATGAGGCTCTGTGTTCTTCGTAATTATATTTATTACTGGAGGAAGCTATATACGGACAAACCATCGCAAGACCTCATTACCTCCGTCTGTTTCGCTAGATCTTAAAAACCCCTGTTTCACAGCACGTCATTACCCTCAGCCTGTTTCGCAGGTATTTTTCTTATTTAAACATTCTGAAGTGGCTTTTAGCAAGATCACATTTAACAAGATCATTGATGTCATGCACCAATTGATCCTACAGAAGTGTACTTCTTTATTTGTAGACCATCCTGCTTGGCGGAATGAGGCTGCGAAAAGGCTCTGAAGAAGAAGGATAATGGAGACGTTGGAGAGCCTACAGATTTCTGAATCCCGCATTGCACACTGATTCAAAGTCTTGGTGATGGGCTACTCGTCGACTGATGGACAAAATTGAAAAATCTGATATCCCATTCTTACAATTTAGTGGCCGGTCTTTCAGGACGGGAGAAAGCAGAGTGCTTTTATCTCCTTTTTCAGCTATATAAGTCAACCCGTGATTCCTGTAGCCAAAACCAGTAAGGGAATACCCTACCTTTCACCCAATGACTGCCTCCAAATGCTCCAAAGTGGTCTTCTGGAGCAAAAAAGTAAGGAAGAGCTACAGAAGCTTAACGTCAACAGAGTCTCTGGTCCAGATGGGATCCCAGCCCTAGTACTCAGAACTGCTGCTTCAGCTGAACTTGCCTCCCCACTTGCTCGGTTTCAACAAAGGATGTATGCCCGAATAGTGAAGGTAGCTGATGTAATTTAATGATTCTTCAGGAAGGATGACAAACATTCCCCAAGCAATTTTCGGCCTATCTCCCTTCTCTTCCCTCGTATGCTCTCGAATGGCACGGAGAGTTTGATCAACAAACCCATGTGAAAATATCTGGAACAATACAAGCTCATCTTTGAACAACAGTTTCGTTTCAGAGCTGGATACTCCAACTCCGATGCCCTCACATACATATCTCAACGTCTCAGCAATACCATCAATCACAGGAAAGAATACCCGTGTGGTGTGCCTGGATATTAGCAAATCATTCGATAGAGTATGGCACCCAAGGCTCCTGGCTAAACTCCGTGGCGGGTTTTTCAAATTCGCCACGTGCTCTCTCCTGGCTTTGCTGGAACGCTAGATTGGTTAGCGGACTACTTAAGGGATAGCTCCTTGAAGGTTGTCATGAATGGCAAATCATCCAGCAGGAAGTTAATGCGGGTGTTTCTATCATCATTTTTATCGATGACATCACCCAGGGCCTCTCAAACACTAGGGTAGAAGTGCTGCTGCTGTTGTCTCTCTAACCCAGGACCTGGGCTACTTCTTAGAACGTTCTCTTCGACGCCGAAAAATGCAAGGCTGTCACCATATCCAATTAATTGCAGAGATACACACGACAACCATCCTATACTCCAATACGTACCCTCACAGGATCATAGAACGTAGGTCTATCATCTACTTGGCCACACTCTGAGCAAAGCTCTCTCCTGGCGGCATGATATTACCAAGATGGCTAAGTCTGTAGTTTAGCGTATTGGCTTCCTCCGTATAGAGTTTCCAGTTCCCACTCAAAGTTGTGCTTGGATTTGGAGCAACTCCCACCTCACACATCAGCCTCTACCATGTAAAGCTTGAGTCACACAGCCGGTTATTTTCTAGAAAAACATTCCAGATGCTCAAGACTGGCCATTTTCGAAAATCGTGAGCAGTTTTCTTTTTTCATGTGTAGTTTTAGATGTTTAGCAAGGTCTGGGACTGTACAGTCTTCTGCCGTCTTGTGTGGTCGGTAGCACGTGGCAAATTTGAAAAACCCGCCACGATTATTTCTTACAGCCTAAATACGATATACCCAAACACACAGAATGGCGGCCATTTGAAGACGCCATTAGAATATGTTCTCCCAAAGGGATTCTGGGTAATTTTGGTTTATGATGTTGTCAGCACCCATACTTTCCAAAAATACCAAAATTAGCTTGTAGTACGCGACTTTCCACCTCCGTCAAAAATGCCACCCTAATCTGCTCGCCTATTATCACAGGATGCCTCCGTCCAACACCAACGGAAAACCTATACATCCTAGCAGGAATTGCTCACCAGACATCCGTCGTAGCGTAGCGAGCATGCAAGAGCGCGGTAGCTGCCAAGTATCTAATGTGAAGCACCCTATGTCTGGACAGATACCTGCTGCCAACCGCCTTAAATCCAGAGAGAGTTTCTTAAGCAAAGTCCAACTTCTTGAAACAGTCTCTAAGGAGCTCAAGAGAGTCGCCTTGTGGAAAGAAAGACTTGCCATCAACCACGTAACATCTATCGGTATTGAACCTGGTGAGCATCTCCCGCCTGGAGCTGACTCCTCATGGGCTGAATGGCGATGCCTCAACAGATTGAGAACCGGAATTGGCCAATCTAAGGTTTCCTTGCAGAAGTGGGGCTACCTGGAAGCAGATCAGGACACTACCTGTGGTTGTGGAACAGCACCACAGACAATGGAACATCTCTTGGTCTGCCCACTGCTGGAGCAACAATGCACAAACAATGAGGACCTTGCGGAATTCAGTGAAGCAGCCAGACGTTGTACCCATCTCTGGCTGGATTACATTTGAGAACCACAGTGTTTGGACACGATAGAAGAAGATGAGTGGTTGTGTGCAGTTGGAAATTGGTCGGCAATGAATTTTACCGGTTGCCAGCATTTTACCGTAAATTTGACGGTTGGCCGTAATTTTTACGGCATTTTACCGTAAACGCTTATTTTTATGGTTAGTTTACAGGTATTTCACCGTAAAATAGCCCGTTTCCAATGAGATTCAAGTATTCATGTCTCTATGCTAATGTTTCACACCGCAGAATTCCTCTAAGTTATCAAAGGTGTCAAAGCTTAGATGTAGTGTGGCATATGTTGTTAGACCCAAGTTATAGGCAAAACGTGAATAGACCGAGCATGATCACATTCAGATTTTGCAGTTATATGGATCAATAGTGCCTATGTGCACGTGACGGTGTTTTATACCGTCTGTAGATCGTTTCTCCAGGTTTCAAACACTCTTTTACACATTTTGAGAAAAATGAAAGTAGCGGCCGCAAGGAAACAACACCCATGACGAAGCAACCATAAATAGCCGTGATATAGCCGTTTTATACAATATACTTGCTTTGCCCATATGGTGTATCCTGTGGAGTAAAATATCATCATCATTTAAGATGAAATATAACATAAGGCCAATAAAAATTGACTTTGGAGCTACTTAACCGTATTTTGTCTTTTACTTTATGAACTGCGATTTTTTTGGCAAAAATGCCTCAGAGATAGAAAATGTCATTTTGTTTAAAATAATATAATTTATCCCATATTAATATTTTGTTTTATAAACTAATAATAGTGTTACAGTAAAATACGGTTTGCAACTGTTTTGAGTTTCCGTTTGGTGTGATTTGGGGCATTACTGAGGACATTTCTTTTGAACAAAAATGAAATAAAAAATAAAAAAAAGCATTTCACATTTAGGTTTTGGGCTACCTACTGGAAACAAACTTGATTTTTTGGCCTAACAATGTTGAATTCGTTCTGAATATGCCAGCATCCTGGCCTAGGGTGCCGTTCCCGACCGATCGCCCACCCCTTTAGATAAAACCGTCAAACATCGATTGTGGGCCTGATATAGAATTGCGGAAATATGCATATTATTCATACTATAATTCTATACTTGTGTCTACATGCTATGATTGTTTCGAGTGAAATATTAGTTTATGCTACAGAATTCGGGAAGCTCTTTTGCTAGTAATATCCCGATGATTAAACACCCGATAAATAACCTCCATCTCGTCGACAATAGCTCATGACACGATAGGTACGGGACAAATGCCCATTGAAAGCCAACCAAACGAGGGAATAACCTAGGGTGTGCCCAGAACCAGAATCCCCCTCCCCTCCCCGACCACCGAGGATAACCACGGTATAATGTAAAACTGCAGGTGCTGTTTTAATTGTCATTGCCATTAAATGTATTTTGTATAGATTAGAAAGTGCATGTACCATTTTCCTTTGTTTTGTATCATTTTCATTTTGTACCAACAAAACATATTAAAACAGGCCAACTCTGCAACGTCTATATTTACAAACAAGTTGAGTAAATTTAACACAAACACTAAACTTGATTAAAATGGTTAGAAAGTGTATTGTTGTATAGTGTAAAAATGCCAGAAAACTTTTTAATATAGTGAAAAATGTTTCATTGTTTCAAAATGAATAGTCCGTGAACAGCTGGTCTTGTGTATAAATGGATATCCCAGCAGCATAAATATGTTTTCAGATTGAAAAAAAAATGAGATAATATAACTCAACAAATTTTACACAATTTCGATTTTAATTTTTTTAAATTTATTTTACTAGTATCCGATATTCTGTTCCAAAGATATGGTTGATCCAAGTATATCGGGTGACGCAAAGCTTGATGACAACTTGATGACAAATCGTTTTATCGATATATCCTGGACTTATTCATAAATTAATTTTATTCAATAAAAATAATATCGGACAGATTTCTTTATACGTGTTATAGAGTGTTAAATGCCGAATCATTCAATATCTAATAATAGTGAAGATTACAAATAAGTCATTTTGTGATCGATTCTATATAATATGTACTTGTATTACTTTGATTCTCAACCTTGTCCTACTTAATGTCATTAATTACGACAAAGTAGTGTAACATTTTTCAACAAAACATTCATTACCAACTATTTTACTTAATTCTACCAATAAAAAGGAAATAAATTACATAATTCAACCTGTACAAATGGAAATTGACCTTTTTTTTTACAATTTTAGCTATTTTTACCCTTTAACTCGAAAACCAATGGTAATAGATGGTGCAAACTATACATTTTTGGAATCCTTATGACTAGACGGACAATATGGCACACATTTCAACATGATTGGAGCATTTTAAAAGTTTGACCCCTGTGTAACCTTAAATTGGCCCCTATTGAAAAAGTGACACCACAATTTGAGACCACTAACTTGCATTGATATAGAGGGTCCATACTTAACTACCAAAGGTGTCAAAGCTTAGTGGCATGAACGATGATGTTAGACCCATGTCCGTGCTCCTGCTCTATAATATCAAAGGAGCTTCCCACCCTTGCTATTAAAACAAATATTATTCCTGGATGGAACTGATCACTCAGTAATAACGTTAAACTTTATAATAAAGTTAACAGAGGAAGAAGCTAATGGAAGTTTAATAATTCTCTTCTGTCAGACCAAGTTTACGTACACCAGATACAATTAAAAATACTGGAAATTAAAAATAAAACAATATGCAACCTCAACCCAGATAATGCACATAATATACCAATCAAGGAGTTAAATTTACAGATAAATGATCAAACCTTTTTGAAGTACTATGTATAGAAATAAGAGTTCTAACAATGCCATATTCAAGTAAGAAAAGCCGGGAAAAATGCCGAAAATATGAAAATGATCTTGAAATAGAAATACGTGAACTAGAAAACAAAATTATAATAATAAGAGTTGCAGCATAAGAAAACTGAATTAAGAGAGTTGAGGAACTAAAATGGATGGCCTAATGGTTAGATCAAAGGCTAAATGGATAGAAAATGGAGAGAAACCATCCAAGTTTTCCCTCAATCTAATAAATAAAAAACACCGTTAGCAAGTCTGTGATGAGTCTTACTCTTGAAAATGAAATAGACATAATCAGCAATTGATAATGAATGAAACTTTCAAATTCTATAAGGCGTCATACAACAACCAAAATGATCAGTTAGACTTAAATCTTCTCGAAACAGTAGTAGTAGAACAGATGTAAACTCCTTAGAGAACGAAATCGCAGTTAGTCTGGAAGGGCTTTTACAATACAACGATGTCCTAAAAGCTTGAAGAAAATGAAAAATAACAAATCACCCGGTTTTAATGGTTTCTCTGCCGATTATTTTTCTACGTTCTTTGGGGAGGATATATGGAAATTCTATTAAAAATGGATTAAAACATTTAACAATGATTGCAGTATGTACTCAAATATTATGGTCACCAAAAGATTTCAAATTAAACGTGGCTGACGCCAAGGTGATGCTTTGTCGCCCTATAGTTTTTGTTATGTGTTGAAATTTTGACAGTTATGGTGGCCAATACATTCATTCTAATCTAACAAAAGGAATGACAAATTTGTTTTGAACTCAAGAGGTCTCTTCGTAAGACAAAAAAGCTACAAACAGAGAGGAATTTTTAAGACAAACTATTTGGGAAAGTTATGAAATAAAATTAGCGGAAAACCCATATAATTTCAAACATTGGGACAACCGAGGTGTGAGGTATATGTTAGTGACATGTTTGATTATAAAGGTAAAATGTATATAGTTATGAAGACTTGTCAATTTGTATTGTATAAAGGTGGATTTGTTAACATATGAAGGTATATGCGTAGATAGATCAACTAAAAACTTGCAGAACACTGATGTCACTAATAACTCCAACACGTCTATTTATCCCTTTCCATTTTAAATTTCTCCTAAAAGACTCCAGGAGTTGTAAAACAAAATATAACAGGTCACAGACAATGACGCTAAAAGAGAAGAGTGGAATAATCATATACCAAAAGAAAATGGTTACAACTAAATGAACTTCCATTTAAATCATTATTTGAACAAAATTGAAATGTTTCAATTTAAATAGTATGTTTGTGATAAGCACTTTCTTTACAAAATTAAGTTGAGAAATTATGATGTTTGTGCCTTTGCAAGAAAGGGAAGGTATTATGCACCTTTTGCTGATAGACATGTAAAGATCATATGAGAGGTATTGAGGAATGGTTTAAGAGTTCTTGTGGATTAAGCTTTTGTTTAGGATGAAAAAAACATCGCTCTGATTGTGTCCTCCATTTTTATTTTTAAGTAAGATATATCTATCATGTTGGTATCATCAGAGAGCTTGTTTCATTATCTTTAATTTGCTGCAAAATAATTCCAATCGGTTAAGTATAGGCCGAGCTACCGTCTTTTTAATCAAGTAGTCAGATTTCCCCCATCCCCTTTGAATGCACTAAGCAAATGACGATAAAGGTATGTCCATGTCTATGTCAAATTAAGTGGTGTAAAGCCAGTGATAATGGTAAGATTTATTTGAAACACTTTTTCAAGATGTGGCATATTTTGGTCTACAAATATAGACAATACTTTAAACCTCAAAAGGTTGTCACCGATGTCTGTTCCTCATATGGTATTATTAATTCAACTCCTCCAGAAACTGACACATGTAACAATTTACTTTTTTTTCAAATGATTTTATGAGTAATGGGAACATATAAAGATTTAGAGGACATCGGGCGGTTATACTTAAAAACCAAGAGAAGATTTTCAAAGCTTCCCACAATGCATTGCTTCCAATGGATGTTTTTGTACAGGTACTGATGTGAATCGTTAAGTGATGAAACATGGCTAGATTGACAGTACTGATCACAAACTTGCATTTAAAGAGCTGTTTTCACCTATAACGTTCACTGCCAACTGATACACAAAACTTCCAAGGAAGCAATTGCATTTTGGGAAGCTACTGAGATCTTCTCTTCTTAAAACCGATGTGAATGATCTTGCAGCAAAATTTACGATTTACGTGACACATTGGCACTAAATTTATCATACTCATTAAACATTTGTTTTTAAGTTATGTGTTGTTTTAACTTTAAGTTTGAAATTTCAAATCAAAGGAAATGTCAACGACTGTAGCCGGGAAAAGATGTTGCCGACCAATTGCCCGTGCACAAGGTTTGTCGATCGACACGGCAAGGGCCTTCGCAGTTTAGTTGGTAATTATATTGATATATGAATTGTATGGCTGATATTTTAAGATGTAATTGTTTGTTATCAACTACTCAGAGAATATCGGGATACCTCCTTTGCAAATGAAAGTCTTGATTCGTCTTGATTGGTGATATTTACTTGAAATGTACTTATTTAGTCTATAAAAGAAATAATTGAATATATAGGGTATCTTTAAATGGACGCATATGCCCAGCCTATATACGAGGAAAAAATACCGTATTCAAAGTTTTAAGGTCGTTTGAAGGTCATTTTTCGTATTGGCTTTGTCATAATTCTGTTTTCCAGAATCAATGCGGCTCAAACTTTGCGCATAAATAGAACTGAGCAACCACTTCACGACCTCAATATTGAAAGGTGAATGTCTACATGTTCATCCATAACGTAATACACTATTTTTGTTTGTTATTTCAAGTGAACCTTGGCACGGCATGTATTGCCACATGTTGCTATTACATGGGTACAGTTTGTCTCTCAGGCCTGCATAAAATATTCGCGAAGGAACAATTATTTAATTAAGGCGATTCGCAAAAGTTTCTCAATGCAGTTAACGAATTGTCACAAGTTACAAAAGTTAATTGCGGTTATATGCATGCAGTGAATATTAGCTAGTTGTGAAAATTATAATTTTCTTATATTGGTGTGCTACTCAATTTTTGAAATATAAACTAGATGTCTGTAATAATATTGTTGAACTGACATGCACGGTCATAATTGGCACGTATTTCGTAGACGTGACTAAAAGGTAGCGGAATTACATGTGTCATTAAAGGTACATTCTGTCTTACAGGACCCCATATTTTTTTCTAATTTTTTTTTAGCATTGCGGTATTACTCGGATAAGCTGTTTGTAAAATTTTTGGCATAATACTATTCGTAACTGTTTGAGAACCATTTGCCTAGCTAGGTCGGGTTCATCTTGGCTCACACTTTGTATAGGTTGGTTCAATTGCAAATAAACATTCGTATAATGTTTTTTCGCTTGTTGTAAGGTTATGATAAGGTGGGCTTAGTTCGGATGTTGACCCTTCCCTCGAGAAAACTGGGTCACTCGCTAGCCATATATACAAATTGGTAGCACTGTTGACGAAGTCATCAAAACACAGTTTACCAATTTGACAATTAAAGGCTTAATAGTCATTTTACTGTTTTTTACACTCAATTGTTCACAAAAGTTTATAACTTTTACTACCTTCCACGATTTACATTTGGAATGCATGTGGTCACCATGTTGAACTTGTAACTGCATGGGGCGAATTTTGTGGTTACCCAATGACCGGTAACTCGTGTAGGGTTGCTGCTGTTTTTGGTGCATTCCACGAGCGTTTGTTGTGAAACTGTTGATATTGTCGCGTGTTGGTTTGATGTTGACAGTGACACAATTAATCTGACCAAGTTATGGCATTGCGGCATTGTTGACCTATAAATAGAATCACCATTTGCTATTTTTATGACCAGATGTAACCTTAGTGGATATTGTGCGTCCAAAAAATGGATAGGAAACGTTTGACTTGCTAGGGTGTTGTTCTTATCATGCAATAATATTGATGAATGTCCAGGCCTGTGGGGCGGGGTGGAGTTGGATGGGGTGGCTTGGGGTTCAGGTGTGGTGTGCCTTTCCCCAGTACTTTTTCTGTAGGTTTCAGGAGTGTTAGACAGGAACGGGAGAACATAAGAAAAAGACAATAAGATGGGAAAAAGGTACAACAAGAAACTGTCCAATTATAGGACCTTTCACTCCTTGCCAAGCCAACTTCTGCACAAAACAAACCTGAGGCACGAAGCCAATAAAATAAGTGGTCTTGGCGGCTGTAATTGACCAGTCCACTGGGCTTTTCCCAGGGGTTGGGGGGCTGGGGGGTGGGTCCACAAACACATAAATCATAAAAAAAATAATTAAAAAATCTGGTGACTTGAGGGAGGGCTAACCTTCTCCTCTTTCCCAAAAAAGGAAATCACAGAAAACCTAGTGAGGCCCTATATAGTCTTAGCGAGGCGGCATAACTAAAATATACATAACAATCGTGCATTTAGTGATAAAAGCAAGGGATTTTGTATATAAGTAGAGTAAATATACCTTAACTATGTGAATCATGAGCCACTTCAATTTTTACCCCTGACGGGTTTGGCAGCCATTTTTCAAAATGGCCGCCAAAAGTTGCTTTTCACTGTTTATCACATGCATATGCTTTTAGAATGCTGGTGACTTGATAATTAAAATGTATTTTAATGTTATTTTAATGTTCTGAAATATTTAGAGGTCATTTAAAAGTGACAAAAAGGTTCATGGAGATAAAGTGATAAGTTTAAATCAAACATTCGTCTTTCAAATGGCGCCAACTATCACTTTATTTGGGGTTTTTAAGATAGTACTCCAGATCATGTAAAACTCTTTCAACTAATAGTTTGTTATTGCTAAGTTAACAGTCACAAATATTACTCAAAAATAAAACATACTGCATGTTTTAGGCCTGTTATAGCCATATTGTTAAAGAAACCATTTGCCGAAAAATATTGTATACCTCTCCCCATGCTCTCACGAAGAGGCTGATAGCTGCATGATGTTGCATGTAGCCCATGCTAGACGTCATAGCAAAATACTTGTCCGGACTGTAGACAACTGATGTCGTTGTCTTAGCTGTATCTGTTGTACAATTTCTAGATCCAGAAACCGAACTGTGGTTAGCATTTGGAACTGGGAAGAGTTTTCGCTACTTGGCAGCTCATACAATAGCACATTGGCCTTGGCCCCAATTGGCCCCAATAAAGCACAAGTACTCCCAAGTTCCATGCGCTTAGTGGATGTGACACTGTCTCTAGCTTTGTTGGACATGGTAAGAATCTGCATGGAGAACATGGAAGGCCCTGCCTGAGATTACGGGTGTACTTCTGAAATTAGTTTGTACACCAAGCGTCATACCAGAAGATGTTATGCATACGATTGAGAGGTTTTGTTCATCCTGCTCTATGATCGTACCAATACAGACATGGACGTTAATAAGGCAAGACAAAAAATCTACTCAAGGAAGCCCAATGTGACACAGACTTCCACAACAAAGGCTGGGGCTTCGTGAACAACATGTAAAGCGAGCAACGTACCAGGGAGGCCATGTGGGTGAGGCCAGACACTGGTACCAAACCCACTTCTGTCCTTGGAAAAGGTCGTCCACCCACCTGGGCTTGACCCATATAATGATGGCCGATATGATCCATGCTGACAACCCTACCGGAGGTTCCAAGCTGTTATTAACTTGTAAAATTGCATGCAACATGCAGAAGAAAGTATGCAATGGAAAACAAGTGCACATGCAAAATATCCGCACTTCAATGCACTAATTAGTATGTGCAGATGTGAAGGGGCCTGCTGAAGTAAATTAATTGAGCAGCATCCACCCAATGATTGGTATCCTCAGAGTAGTATTGCAGAACAGACATTTTTTTTTTGTATGAACAGTTAGTTGTGTTTTTCATTACATTGAGTGAACACCTCGTTTGTCAAGTATGGATGCCAAATCAAGATGGTTTGTTGTTTTTTATGACTATTATCCTAACTCCGAAGCCGAGATGCTGTTCACCATGTAGCGCCAAATGTCCCTGTTTTGCCATTAGTTGGGAGATGTCAGATGGATCCTGCTGGATGTCTCGAGCAATCAAATCAATGTATTTAAAGGGGCGCCGACCCCTGTTTTGGCACAGTAACTTCCAAAATGGTGACTCTAAGACTACGTGATCAATCGCACGATGACTGACCGGCAAATCGTGCACGGCGTTTGGCAACAGAAGATGAAATTGGAGGGATATCTCCATATATCTGTGCTTTGGTCTTGTGCTCACGCCGGATATGTTTTATACTCGCATAAGAAGCTTGGTGGAGGTTGCCATCCCGTCGGTCCTTTAGCTCTTTCTTCATGGTCCGGTCTCAGATCCATATAACAGATCTCTCTCACAGGTCACAAAATTAGCTTGGTTTGATATTGGAGATACCATATTGCCAAATGTTGTAGTTATTGCAGGCCAATTCCAACCTTGTCCTTTGCGTGACAGGAAGTCTTTTCTTGCTGTCGGCATCATAGGATCATAGATATTTGAAGTCCTTTACCTCTTTGAGTTGGCTACCATCTGTTGTGCAGATAGGTTGATGATCATCTTCCCCATTGACAGTCATATATTCAGTCTCTTGGCATTTTAATTCGGCCGATTTGTCTGGCATCATTCTCAGTGATGTTAGTAGATCTTGTGCACCACAATATCAGATCAGCTGTTAGAGCTAGTTCTCTGCGTTTCAGGTTGTGAGTATTGACTTGGTGACGTCCAAAATGCTTGGGTTTGATGGTGAGTCCTTTGTCGTTCATGATGTCAAGACTATGTCTGAGGATGTAATCAACCCCGACTACAAAGAGATAGGGAGCAAGAGTATCCCTTGGAGATTCCAGTATTGTTAGGAACCTCCTTGTGGCCCATCCTGGCAATTACAAGCTACAATATGGAGTTATCATCATGATGGCAATTGCCTTGACGTCTCATCTGGGACACCATAGTTGGCGAGAATATGCAGCATTGCATTCCAGTTTACACTGTCAAAAGCCTTGTGGAAAAAATATACAAACACAATTGAAGCTTTGCTCTCTATGATCCTCTGAGGCAAGTATTGAGTAGTGTTGATCTGCATTTGCGAAAACCTTCTGGTACATCTGGAGAATGGAATCTATGTGCGGAGTGCTTCGTTGAGCAGCATGGTAGTTGAGTCTTAGGGCAGTGGTGACAGTGTGATTCCTCGTAGTTTTGGGGTTGTTGGAGGTGGCCTTTCTTGGTACAGGCAATGATGAATGGATGTTTAAAGCAGCTGGTTTGTTTCCCCATGTAGGTGTTGTTACAAAATTGTTACAGTTGATCATGGAATAGTGGATTCTTTCAGACTACTGCGGAATGTTGTCGGGAACCAGGTGTCTGGTGTTGTTCAGTTTCTTCAGGCAGATTGAAGCTCCTCTATAGTGTAAGTCCAGTCTGGATGGGAAAGGGGGTTGTTTCTTTGTGATAAGAAAGGTATCCAAGGGGTAGTGTGATTGAACTGGCTTGCCAGTAGAGAACTAAAGTGCTGAAACACATGTCAAGGCGCTCTTCAGTTGTTCACCTTTGATTCTTATAGGTGGGTGGAATTTATGACAGAGGCAATTTATCTATAGTGAGTGGGCTACTATAAATAGAAATGAGCTGAAGAAAGAAGGCTATGGTTTATTAAGTACTTTGTTACTTCAATGCGCGGTATGTGCAGATGTTAAGGGGCCTGCTGAAGAAGTAAATTTGAGTAGCATCCACCCAACGACTCTATCTTCAGGTAGTATTGCAGATGAAAAAGGTAGTTGATGTTCATTACATTGATGAACACCTCGTTTGTCATGTATGGTTGCCAAATCAGATGGTTTGTTGTAACTGAAGGCTATTTCTTATGAGCATTTATGACAGACGGATTTCTCTATATAGTGAGTTGGGTCTCCTATAAATAAGAAATTGCCAGATGAATAAAGTAGGCTATGATACATTCATCTGTCAATGATCCCTGTGCAATCGCTAAACACGGATCGATTGACAGCTTAATGTATTGTAGTCCTGGAATGTATGCATCTTGTTGGTGGACAAGATGCATACATTCCAGGACTACAATACATTAAGCTGGTCAATCGATCCATGTTTAGCGATTGCACAGGGATCATTGACAGGTGAATGTATTGTAGTCCTGGAATGCGTCTACCTTGTCCACCAACATGGCTGGCTATTGAATACGGTCTACAGACATGAGCAAAAGCCAGGTGTTGAAATATTAGCAAAATATGCTTAAAATGGTCATTTTGGCGGCCATCTTGGAAAATGGCCGACAGGGACGCAAATTGTGATGGCCTGTGATTGGACAAACATTGTAACATATATTTAGCATATTTTATGCCTAGTATAGACATAAGCAAAAGCCAGGTGTTGAAATATTAGCAAAATATGCTTAAAATGGTCATTTTGGCGGCCATCTTGGAAAATGGCCGACAGGGACGCAAATTGCGATGGCTCATGATCTTAATCTGTTCATACTACCTTTCTCTACATCTGTGCCAAATTTCATGCTTTTATCACAAAATGCACGATAGGTTAGCTATGCCGCCTCGCTATCTAGCAGATTCCATGGGTTCCCATGCACCCGCTTAAAAACCTAATTTCGAACATGATTGTTAGCATCTCTACGAAATCTTCTTGAAGAATTTTGATGTTACCAAAATCGAATATTGTCCCAAGGGGTCCGTTTGGCGGCCATGTTGGATCTAAAGAGATCAGTCCTATAAAGTGGTTTGATTTAGTTAAAAATATCCCAAATGGTTCGTATTATCATAAGGAATCAGAAAATATATGATTTGGCATATTAATTTTGTGATGTTCACTTACAGAGTTATGGGTGAAAATGTGATAAAGATGATAAAGGTCAATGAACTTTTGATTGGTCATTGTACAGAGGCAGAGGGCCAAACTTTCAAAATGCACGGATCTCCACAAAATTGGTGCAAAGTTGTTGGTATGAGCATTAGCAATCAAGAAAAGTATAGTTTGCTAGGATGTTTAGTAAGGTGGTAAAATTCGGTGTAAAGTTAATATCTCTTGTCCAATTTGTTTTGGTTTTGTATGGGAATTAGGCACAAGTAGTGTCTTTCCTTAAAAATAAGCCAAAACGGAAGATCCTAAATTATGGAAACTTACATGTCTGCTAGCTTTCGGGTTATATGTGGATAAATGTTACTGTCGTGAAAGTGAATGGCCCTTTAAAATCTCACCCTGCCCCACCTCATGCCCGCATTGTAATATCTAGCAACGCTCCTGGCTGTTCCGTTTGAATCCATTCTACCCCTGCATGGATGCGAAGGTCACACCTAACCCTTCAAACACCAACAAATGAGTCTTGCGCACAATGATCTGAATTTTAAAAATAATAATAATAAAAATGTTTCAAATTGATTGCTTACAATTACAATGGTGATCACAGCTTGCCAATCAGTTTCTGCAATTTCTTTTAAGGAAAAATCTGCAAAATCCGCGATGTGCTTGATCATGATCAATGCTACTGCTGAACCCATGACACCATATCAGATAGTCGAATCTTACGTCAAGTACGTATGACTCTCGACAGATTCAGATCTGTCAGTCTCGCTGACATTTCTGCGATCACTAAGCATTCTGGTGTGAAGACATGCCTCCTGGACCCACTTTCTACTTCTCTCACCAAGGACGCCCTAATAAGTTGTATTACTATTGAGATCAAAGGGAAAAAGATGCTCGGATAAGGTCTTTGGCTACTCATATCGGCGAAGAAACTGCTTTCTACATAGACTAATAGTAAATATAATACCTTTTAATACTATTTCATTTCATCAGCAAGCTTTATTAAAATACAATGAAACGTACACAACAACAAAGATATAAAGGATTATTAAAAAAACTTGCAGTATTAAAAGCCTAGATGCAAGGATACTTGACCAGCAAGTCCTTGGCAAGGAAATGTAAAAATAAATACTATACATTGTGACGCTGTGGGCCCGTGGGAGTAAAATATCAATTGCAGGTACATACATTACAATTTAAAAAGATTTGGTTCTAACCAAGTAGGTTCTAGTTTTGAACAAAATATACTAAAAGAGGTAAAAAGGGCAATTTTGCAAAGTTGATCCCTGATTTGTTTGAAGGAGACATTAGTCTGGGGTATTTTGACGATTTTCTTTAACGCCTGCAGGTTTTCTGGTGAAATGTAACCTCTGCTGCCAATTTCTAGAGCAACGAAGTCAACCTTGAGCCCTTTCTCTTCTAGCATACTTGTTAACCTTCCTCAAATGAGCGTTCGCAATATTGGGCTCAAAGGGTACAGTAAGCTCAATCAGAAAGATCTTCATAAGATTAGGCCAAAACAGCACCAAATCTGGGCGATGAGAGGAAGGATTTCCTGAGGTATGGTAGTCGACTTTTGCCATGGGTGATCAGGTAAGTCGACATACACAACAGGCATATTTTCACCTGAACCCTTGCAGATGTCGGAAAGAAAAGATAAGGTGGAATCGTGTCTCATTGTATATCTACCCTGCTTTAGCATGACTTTGCAAGAATTGAGGATATGGTTACATTACCACAAAGAGAGCATTTTATTGTTAAAAATTGACCGTTCGCTAGGGTGGGAAGAGAATATGTAGAAGCGTTCAGAACAAATTGAAGTACCCTTTTGGGTAATTCATAGATAATTTGTTTCCACGTAAATGAGGAATCTTGAACTTTAATCAGTTCCAGAAACTTACCCTTGACAATCAAGGTTTTTACTTTGTTGTCCCATAAAGATCGAATCTCTTCATTGTCCCATAAAGATCGAATCACTTCAGAGATAAGATCTTTAACCTGTTTCCCAATAGATTTAGTCCTTATATTACATGCTTTAGGCTCATTTACCCCTGTTGTTTCATCACCTGTGTGTGTGTATCATCGATCCTTTTTGCAGCATGATCGCCTGTATGATTGCTACTCTCAGCGCTCAAGATTGACAAGGCCTTGTTGTATATGCCTGGCTAAATTGAACAATGGAAAACTTGCGAGTGAGTTCTTTTTCGCGATTAAGCTTGCAGGTGAGCTTGGGTCTTGAGAGTGGTTTAGATGGACAAAAGCAGATGCATGGCACTCTCTATAAAGATGAGAGATGCTACGGAAGCATAGAGAGCCGACAATGTACCCGCTTTAAGTATGTGGAGCCATTTACGCAGATACTATGACACAGTGAGTCCAATTTTGTCAGATCGGATTTATTGAGTTCATGCACAGTCAAGTGGTACCGGATGGAAGGGAGGAGATATTTGACGTAGATGGAAAACTTATATTCGTCTCGAGCTTGGATTCAAGAAGGTCCCGGGTATAATTATATACATCAGCGGGTTTCCCATCTTTGGTGATGATTCTGCCGATATATTTATGATCCTTCTCCATTACTGTGGCAATGTTAGAGTCACCAATCCTAAATTGCAGAGGTTTAAAACTTCCATTGACAATTGACAATGATCTGCATTTAGATGGTTTCAAGGTCAGACCCATTATGTCCACTGTGGAATTGATATTGTTTATAATGCGTTGGTGGCTATCGCGTCTGCTCGTTGCCAAATTAAAGTCATCCGCGAAAGGGATTCACAATGTGCCGGAGATCTGAGTCTTTAGTAAAGTAATACCCATGTTTTTCCTCGGATTTAATATAATCCAAGTCACAGGATTGGATTAAAACTAAGCAAGAAGATCAGAGGTGAAAGGAGATCACCTTGGAACACCCCCTTTTAAACTCGAATACCTCAGAACACCAAGTAGGTGTAACTACCTTGCCCTTGAGAGTGCTGTGTGGGCAATGGTACCATTGAGACCCTTTAGGAAAGTCTTCTGCAACTGGATATCTAAGAGGCCGTTATTCTTAATATAAATATCAAGCCTATCGGCCAGAAGAAGGTGGTAGAGTTTCCCAATGGCACTTGTAAGGGCTATCATTCCGAAGTTACCGGGATTCTTCGTGTAGGACTTATGATCTTTGTGAATAAGCTTGACCAGAATCATTGTCCAACTTTTGGGCGGATAACCTGAAAGTGAGTGGCCGTAAATCTGTGAGTGCAAGGTAACTTCTTCAGATGACCGTACATAATGCCATCGGGGCCAGGAGCAGAAGTGGTACTCTTACAATTCAGAACTTTGCGAATGTGAACAGGTCTAATCGGCGACATGTCAAAATGGAATAACATTTTCATTAGATTTCGGAGTATTTAACCAAGGGAACCTAGCGATAGCATCCAAATCGATGGTTTTCGGGATGCTATACGTACTGGGATAGTACTCATCTGCAAATGCTTTGGTAAACGTGGGAACACCAGACACTTTGACCATTTGTACAGTCTAAAAACAGATCTAAAACATTTCTCTTGGAACTTAACATCTCTTTCTCTTCCCTGTTGCTTTGTTAGTTTAAGAATCGTGTTATGAGTCCTAACTGCCTGATAAAAGTCCTTCCGCATTTCTCTCGTAGAACCAGGGCCAAAGGCACGTTTTCGCATCTGGTTCTTCCAAGAACGGGACTTTTTCAAACTACTAGGATCGTGTTTGATGTAGTGTTTACTGTGTTTGATTTTATGAGGTGGTTTAAATTCATCGTGAGAGACTAGGAATTGATTCAAAGTACAAGAGAACCGATCAGCAGCATCTTGTGCAGAAATTGATCTGTAGCGAGATCATGATGGAGAGGTTCGAGAACGGAATTTAATTTGCCATTCAGATCTGACCAGTGATCCCTATTTAAAGATGGGAATGACAAATCTAAAAGAATGTCAATTCTAAAAGATGCACATTTTCTTAAAAAAATAAAATGTTATCTCAATGTCTTTCCCTGAATATTAGTGATAGGGGATGTACATCATATTGCATTGACTCCATAGCGCTTTCCTTTTTTATCTGGATGTGCAGAGCCAATATTATTGCCCATGCAGTTGAAAAGATTTGAGGTGTTATCACCACCCAGAGTTAGATTAAGCTATTTTTCATGATACCTGTCCTCGTTTACGAATAAGTAAACATTGAGCTTTTACTGTGCGTTCGATTAACTTTGACCGCATATTTCATAATTATTCGAAAAGGAAACGAAGTTGAACAAACGTCACAAAAGTCGTTTGGCAGACATGACCTTCTTTTGTAGGTGGTCGTGCTAGCTAGGGATTGTTGGCCTTACTGGTCGTCCCATAAGTATCTCGGAGGGTTTTGGTAAGTTGGAGTAGATTGGTATTGCACGGTAGTAAAGCATGGCAATTTGAACGTCTTGTTCGGTGGTTTATATTTCTTAACCAGGTTCTTGACTGATCTCACAGCGCGTTCTGCTAAACCGTTGGACTTTGGGTACCTTGGTGATGATGTTGTGTGATCAACTACTCACTTTACATTTACACATTTTTTTGCTTTGTACTGGTGTCTGTTATCAGATATGATTTCATTTGGTGGTCCAGATAGGCGCTAAACGTCGTTGAGACTGTGTAAACAGTTTCGTTGCTAACTTAGTCCATCGTGGATGGTAATTTACGTGGTTCTTGTGCTTCCTTCTTAACTTGGTTGGTATTCGTGGCATGCATGGTTCACAGTTATGAGCTGTTCAATGTCTTGGTTCACCTTCGGCCAATATACCGATTCACAGGCGAGCATTCTACTTTTATTCTATCTCTGTGTGTCCTTGATGTAGTTGTTCTAGGATATCTTGTCTAGTACCTCTAGTATTAGGACTTGTCTGCCCTTGAATATGATGCCGTTGAAAATACACAATTCGTCTCTGTATGACCAATATGAACGCATGTCCGTGGGGACCTCCTTAATGGCATCCGGTCATCCAGCGTTGATGGCGTGTGCCAATAATCTGAGTATGGGTCCATGGAAGTATCTTTTTGTATATAGCTCTTCCTGTTTTCACTTCAGAAGTTGACAAGATCAATGTTTTTATTTTTGTTTCTTCAGACTCTTCAAGGTCAACACCCTCAACTACGGGATGTCCAGTGTATATCCCCTTTTTGTCTGGGTTTGGTAGCCTGCTAATAGAGTGTCTGATAATACCATCTGGCTTCCAGGTTTGTATTTGATGTTGAAGTTATACCCTGGGACTTGGAGCATCTATGCTTCAGGTTGAGCGTTGCTTCTCCTTTGAGGTCTCCTATCCGATCCAACTGTTCAGAATATATTTTCTTCAGAGAGTCTATGTTTTAATAGGTTCGGCTGATTTCTTCCCTACCGCATGGAGAGTGATAAGTTTCAGCATTTCCAAAGCCGGCAATCCCACGATTGCTGGACCGGGTACATCAACTACATAGAATTTCTCAGTTGACCAATCTAATGACTGGTAATTTACATACTATGTCAATGTTTCCCAAGCACTTAACTGGTATTCCATTGTAGGCCCAGTAGCCCTTTTCTCCACATGTATTGCATGTATCATAGTATGCTGGACAACAGCGTGGTGAATACCACACCTTTTATTCACATGTCCTTGTCATTGTTTCCTCCGATCCCAAGGATTTCAGGTGTCTTTTGTTGACATTAAGTGCTTAAAATTGCTTCCGTGCCAATCCTTCAGATATTTTCTATAGAGTATTCTTTTGGCTTTTCACTTAGGTCTTTCTGGAAATCTGCATCGGTGGTTGATGCAATAACAAGCTCTTTAGCCTTCTGCTAATTCTTCCCTTGTGCAATCATCGATGGTTCCACCTTCCTTCCTTTCTTCTGAGTGTATCTCATTAATCCAGTATATGTATGCTGAAATTAACGTTATTTTCAGCTGTGTTTCAAATAGTATCTTTTCTGGGTCTTTAAGATCTTCTATTGCACTGGACCCCTTCCTTTCCAAGCGATCTTCTTTTTTTAAAATCTTTGTTGCTTGTTTGTCTTTGTCTGTAACTCCGATCTCTAAAAGGTACAAGTCCATTTACTGGCGGAAGATTTTAAATTTTTCTTTCAGGTTCTTGGCAGTCCAATTAAGTTCAGGGATACTCTCTAAATTTCTTAGATTAAAACGGAGGACAACTCTAAATTTTGATTAAAATGTTTAATCTATTAGCTGTATATTTCATGGATTTTGATTTAAATTTTGGATTTGTCCCTGATGGCAATCCAATTTTTTTTAATCTAAGGATGTGAGAGTATTTTTGGTTTGTTGCTATTTTCTCAAAATAGATCAACAACACCTGTGACCTTACCCAACCCTTTAAAACTTTGATCAATGAAGAGGCCAAATCTGTACTCTGACCCTAAAAGTGAA
The DNA here is from genome assembly GCA_023653785.1 of Ophioderma brevispina. Taxonomy (NCBI): domain Eukaryota; kingdom Metazoa; phylum Echinodermata; class Ophiuroidea; order Amphilepidida; family Ophiodermatidae; genus Ophioderma; species Ophioderma brevispina. Next base: position 51,244 of record JAMKCH010040287.1, read on the forward strand.
GCGATTTATGACTGATTATATAACGTTCCTTTGAATTACACTACGGCTTAACTTTGTTACAGCAACTGCAGAATTCTCTTGGATGCTGTTACGCCAAAAGAAAAATGTTCCCTGTAAATTTCAAGTTGTTTAATACATTAGTTTATTTCCTTTTTCAAACTAAGCCTTCTATTTTTTAAAGGCTATACTTTAAATCTATATATCATGTCATCATGTCATAACATATCATTTATACTTTATTTGAAGTTAATGTTTAGAACGTAGAAAAAAAATGTATTGGTTAGTATTTTATTATTTTCTCAATTTCAGTATAAATTCAAGTTCTCATCTTGCTGTGCATCTTCAGTTTTAAGTTGATACAGTCGCATATTGCTGTATATTTACAGTTTTTACACGCTGGTTCATTTAACTGGGTAATTTCGAGATATCTAATAAAATACTTTTTTTTTTTGGGGGGGGGGGGGGTCCTGTTTCTTTCTTTTATAATGACCAAGCAAGAAAATAAAACTGCACATTCCTGAAACAAAGAAGATACCGTTAAATCAGAAGGTGTGGCAAGGGCGCCCTTAATGTTTGTTTAAAATAGATTGAATATTCCGTATTTTTCCATTAAAATACGGAATTTATTCCGTAAAGCTCAATAGTTTACGTAATTTAATAGTGTGGTTATAACCAACTTCACCGAACCAAACACCTACACATAATAGGACCCTATATCACCAGAACCGTGTACATCTATCCAAACTCACAATAAAAGTTTTGTTTATTCAACGGAATAAAAAGGTGTCTGGAAATTTTGCTGCGCGGCATTTTATTTTGTGTTCCCAGATTTTTCGATCAAATACATTTGATTCTCTCTCTTGTTGAGTTGGTGAATTACGCGGCAAACTTCTGAAAGCATCCATAAACCTTTATTAATCATGACATACCGGTATAAACTTAACTAAAACTCGATGAAAGAAAAAAAAAACCTACTTCAATAAGGTCATGGAAAAAACCATAAGATTACCGACAAAGACAACGTTTAATGGACACGCGCCAAAAGGTTCTCTGGTTTACTTGCATTGATACATCAATAGCAGCAGATCTCGTGAACGTATGATAACAGACAGTTTTATATTTTTACACATTTCCAGTTATTAAACATGAATAGGTACAATTGATACGGAAATAAAATGGTTATTATTGGTCTCCCTCCCACGTCCGTGTCCTGCACCACCACCGATCCATGCCACGTACTCCTGATCACACAAACGTACTATTCTATTAATTATATCTGATATATAATCTCTATATATATATATATATATATATAATATATAATATATATAGATATCTATCTCTTCTTCTAATACTCATATATATATATATATATATAATATATCATATATATATTATAATATATCTATCTATCATATATATAATATATATATTATATATATATCTCTCTCCTCATCTCTCCCTCGATATTATATAATCTATAATACTATCGATATTATATAAACTAAGTATCTATAATATATCTATCTATATATATATACTACTATATATTATATATATATATACTATATATCTCTTATATATTATACTCTCTATATATATATCTCTCTATATATATAATATGGTGCTAAAACGATCTGCCGATAGACCTATATCTGATATAGTCTATAATCCACTGAGGTTTGGGTCAAAATTGGTGTACAGTATGTTTTGATTTTCAGCTTGAAACATAATTTTTTTTTTTGGCTAAATGTTACAATTATTATAAACAACTAACGAAAGTATCAGAGTTAATCATACATACCTTGAGCAATAGAAAACGCACGTGGTTTTTGGAGCCAATACTACAGTAATAATGCCATATTCGACTAGTGACTACAAATCGTCCTAGTTTCTAAACAAAACAAAAACATAGTTAGTAATATAATGCGTATAAAATTCTTGGACAAACGAAGAAAACGGGCGGAATTGGGAAATCGGGAATTGGGAAAGAGCGCTCATTTCCAGAGCAGTATCTCCCGAGACAATTAAATTTAACCCATTTTATCCAACATGTCCAAATTGAAGGGTTGTTAATAGCTCACTTCGTGTCCTCCAAGTACACGTCCTATATTAGCTTATATTGATGTCCGCCATACCTAAAACTTAATGCATTATCGGACATCTTGAACAAAAAGATTAAAATAATAGCCAGTGGGAGTACATCACAGGCCACAAAAAAGGATTGTGAAAGTAAAATGGTTGATACAAATCAGATTTATCTACCCGGTTTATCTATTATGCAAGGACTTTAATCTATTGACTTGGTAACCTTGGTCAGCATATACCTATATAACTAGTATCCATGGGGTAAAATTCTTAGCCAATATTGTTGAAGTTGTTGTGATAATTTCAACGTAACGTAATGTCCCAGGGTCATGTCTACAAAGTTCTGTCCGTCCCTTGTCATTTGGTGCGTGTTTGTTTACACGTAGGACAATTGAGGAGTAATTAAAGTGAACACGTTGCAAGGATAGGTAAAAGCTGGTAAAAATGCTGTATTGCTCCAAGCTCGGAAATCATGCATGGTCATGCGGGATGCATGCCTTTACCACATGTTGGTTTTGACTTAGGATAGATTATAGAAACAAAGTGGTAAAACCTGAAAAGGGAGATCAACAAATTTAAAAGGCGGGTCCAACTTTTCCACCGCCAAAGCATTAAGGAACACTCCCTTAGTTTCTAAGAACAAACTGATATTTACAAATTTTACAGTGTGTTTAGCAAATACGCATTTCCCGTGTTTTGTTGACAACAAATTCCCATGGTCACGTTTACCAAACCTTACCATTTTCAATGTCTTCTTCATCTCAAGCAGCAAAAACCCGGTCACGGTTGTTTGTTTTGTCCGTACAGGTATTTTGATAGGATTTATTCCAAAATCGTGTTTTACGGACGAGGGCGTTTAAAAGTGTCTAGTGAAGGTAAAATACTACAGTTTTCCCATATAGCTTACAAAAAATACAAAAGTTTCTAGCTTGTTATGTTGTCGGTTGCGGTGATACTGAATAGGAATGAATTAGAACCCCCAATTACGAATTTTTACTGAAGTACAAAAGGAATCCAATTATATAATTGAAACGGATTTGAAATTAAGATGGTAATAATCAATCTAGTAAATCCAAAGATGTACAACGGTCTTTCATATCGAATGGGTGGGTGGGTGGATGGATGGTTGATGGATGAATGAATGGATGATTGGGACGGATGCGGGACGGACAGACAAACACACGGCACTCAACGTCATGCACATGTGGCTAAATTATGTTTGGAATTAAATGTGTTTCTTGCAGTCAATTTTCTGAATACATTCAAATCTTAAACTTGATTTCTTAATATCGAGTGACAAATTCATAAACTTTAGCCATCAAAACTCTACTAAACATGTTAAGCTTTTAAAAAGGTGTTTAGAAATTGACTACGAAAGTGTTAAATTCCTTAACACTATTTTAATAGTGTACACATACATACACTTCCGATAACATCAAAAGAACCGCCTATTGTTATGACGGAAAACACAATGGGAAAAATTCCAAGGACAAAAGAAACCCTACGACCATTGTTCGAAAGAATTTCTTTGTCGGGACCTCAGTTGTGAAGCCACCACCCCCCCCCCCCCCACACGCACACACACACTACCACATCAATGCAAATGGAATGCAATTTCATGGCTCAATAGCATACTCATAGTCAATAACAAAATAACACAACAAACAGACAAATATGAAGTATTGAAGTATTTATTAACTGACCAAAGTGATTATCATAATTTCTATGGAAGACTGCACAATTAAGATATGCCTGTGATGGTGAACGTGGCTAACCGTTATTAATTCATACCAGGGCCGTAACTTTATAGCACTATTTCTTCCAGTTTGTCAACAACTAGATATAGCCCAGAGTTTACTTGATTTACGGTTTTGATCACCCAGAAAAATAACAACAATCTGCCAATCAATCAAAAGTAAAGCCATCAAATACCCAGACTGGTTTCAGTTTCAATGTGTTAATTAGACCGATGACGTTTTTATGGAATATGGTCACCATGTGCGGTCATTAGTTTGATTAATTAATTAATTTACTGATAATTTAAATCATAAAAAGTTACTTGAATTAGTTAGATTGGCATATGTAGGTTAGCACGATCAAACCGGAAATGAACTCAAAATTCGGGCAATCGTTAATTACCATAAAATTGTGGATAATAGTTTTGATATAGTATATGCATGATTTACAGCTAAAATTTTGTCAGTTCGTTAAAGTATTTGAACGAAATCGAATAGGGATTGCGGTAAGGTTTGAAAAAATTGTGCTAACACTAGTAAAATGTAATAATTTTAGGTGAACTGGTGAATAATTATAAAATCTAAGAATTAGAATTTTGACATTGTATTGCCTTACGTGGTCTGTCAGTTCCTCTATTTTTAACATTGTTAATGGTTCTATCTGTTATTTGAGAGTATTTGAGTGGATAATGCATTAATCACAGATACCTTAAGGCTCTATAGTTAATTAAAAAATAGATCATTAAATTTACACCACGCAAGAAGACAAAATATTATTGTGGAATTTTGATACTTGTTTGTCACAAACATCGCTAATATTGAACAGAAATTGCACTGTTTTCTTCGTTTCCAGCTATTAATTTTTATTATTAGGCAGGTGTAGAAGTTGTTATAGTCCATCATAGTCCCCCTACAATATAAAGGCAACATTAGATTCACTGCGTTGTCGTCTATGGATTCCGGACTATGGCACCCGGCGGACTATATCTCCTTTTACACCGTGTATACGAGTTAGTCGAGCTCGTAAATTTACAGACCACACAATGGAAGTAAATATTAAACATGTTAAAAAAAGAGAGAAAATCCATACGGTGCTATTGCACACTGTTCTTTGAGTAGGATTGGTCGACATGGTCGATCGAGAATCCCTCCCATTTTGCATTTTGACTAATTTAAGAATATTTTTGTGTTTCTATTCTGTAGGTGGTGTATCCATAATTATAGCAGGTAATACAATAGGAATGTATTTGTATATATAAACGTAATTAAATATTTAAAAAAAAAAAAAAAAAAAAAAAAAAAAAAAAAAAAAATCCTCCATTTTGCATTTTGACTAATTTAAGAATATTTTTGTGTTTCTATTCTGTAGGTGGTGTATCCATAATTATAATACAATAGGAAATGTATTTGTATATATAAATCAAATAATTTCTCCTTGTTAAACGTAATTAAATATTTATTTACAAAAGAAGAGAACGTAAGTGAAATCAGTATTTTCTTGTTAATGCAAGACCAAAGTAAGTGGCACTTACGTTGGTCTTGCACTGAAAAGGTGAAAAAAATTTTTTAATGCAAGACCAAAGTAAGTGGCACTTACGTTGGTCTTGCATTGAAAAGGTGCAAAATGTTTAATACATGACCAACATAAGTGCAGCACTTACGTTGGTGTTGTAATTTAAGAATATTTTTGTGTTTCTATTCTGTAGGTGGTGTATCCATAATTATAATACAATAGGAAATGTATTTGTATATATAAATCAAATAATTTCTCCTTGTTAAACGTAATTAAATATTTATTTACAAAAGAAGAGAACGTAAGTGAAATCAGTATTTTCTTGTTAATGCAAGACCAAAGTAAGTGGCACTTACGTTGGTCTTGCACTGAAAAGGTGAAAAAAATTTTTTAATGCAAGACCAACGTAAGTGGCACTTACGTTGGTCTTGCACTGAAAGGTGCAAAATGTTTAATACATGACCAACATAAGTGCAGCACTTACGTTGGTGTTGTCAAAAGGGGCAAATATGTTTAATGCAAGACCAACGTAAGTGCCACTTACGTTGGTTGGTCTTGCACTGAAAAGAGGCAAAAATGGTTAATGCAAGACCAACGTAAGTACCACTTGGTTGGTCTTGCATTAAGCGGAAAAGGCGCATTGCACATACGTTATCTTCTTTTTTTTCTAATTAAAACTTTAAACATATCTTCAAACATAGCTTAAATTATGCGCGAATACCTCCCCTTTCAAAATTCACCAAAAACTGGCAATTTCGACGAAAATGTCATTTACGTTGGTCTTGCATTCAGCCGACGACAGTATAGTCTAAATGGAAAAGTGTATAAGTGTCTTTTATGCAACATGATACTTATCCATTAAGAATATAAATCATAATACAGGTGTGAAAGCAGATATAGTCCTGCGGGAGCCACAGTCCGGGGCTCCATAGACGATAACGGAATAAAGCGTGAAACTAATGTTGCGTGAAGAGTCAACTGAATCGATTGCCCTATTGTTCACCATTGTTCCCGGACTATGAGTACGCCGGACGATAATTACTTCTACACCGGTACAACAGTATAACTGACAGTCATATATCCCTTACATTATATTAATTAAGATTACCTTTATCGAGAGAAATGCAAATGGGGATCTCGATTTACCAAGTTTACCCAAGGATACGGCGAGGAAGAAAAATCAAATTAGATCAAGGTATATACAAGACAAATCTGATTGGTCTATATAGATTTGATATACCCAAAATTTTGACCAGGCTAGTTAATTCTGGAACTGTCGCTCATCACAATGATGTATACATTTTGCATTATTTTGTGAGAGTGCAGAGCAGTGGAAAGAGTCTATAGATTGGTCATTATATAGGCCTATTATTATTTACAAAGGATTACTGAGCATGCAAAGAATTGTCATTAGTGCAAACACAATAGTTTTATCACCTGTCTCGAAAGATTCTGGTTTCCTCTTATCCCAACAATAGGTGAACGAACTCACGAAGAGGTGACAGAAGAATACCTTTGGTTCCAAGTGTTTATTGTTCAAGTTGTATATACAAAGTCTTCTGATACCCAATCTGTCATTCATTCGCCTACTGACACTGACTGCTCATCTGTCATCAATCCCAGCCCACTAGATCAAATGCTTTTTTAACTCGACATCAAACCCATCAGCTGCCCTTAGAATTTAGCTTCGAGCGAAATTCAATCTACAGTTTCTTTAGATCTCTACAGACTACAAGTTTGTTCTTTCGTTCGTTGCTGCGAATATAGGCTCTAAAAGGCTATTCCATTTGAAATTATGGTCATAGGTCCACCATAGACACGTATCATGGTAGGGTTGAAGGTCACATACCTGGTTCAAAGGTCATTAGAGGTCAACTTGTGAAGGAAATGGGGATCGCGAAAGTAGGCGACACTAGTGGTTCGAGAACTTTTTGTTGGGGACACTAGGGAATATTCCAAAGATTCGAAGCGTGATGACCGCGTACAAACTCACAAAGTCGAGGTGGAACCATCACTCTACTCCCCCCCCCCCCCGCCCGAGTGGCTCAAATTCAGCAGAGGTGGAAGGTCCATGTACAATCTTGTATGCAAATATTAACTGACAACATGTGCAACTCTTGAATTATGCGAACCTTTTTAGATCTCATGCTCTATTTTATTTCACAGCATGCAGTAATCGAATTTCCCTTCAAAAATATACTAAATTTCTTTCAAAACACTCTAACATTCACCAATGGCCTAGTAGCGATAAAACTATGCACGAGTGAACATGTACTGGATCCAATATCAACCCTGTCAACGTTCTCCGAAATGAAGACCTACACCATATACTTGTCATCTATTGGCACAATCTGCGAAGAAATTCATGCTGTTCCAAAATTCAGGGAGGTTATTGAAGCTTTCACTTTTTGTCGCCCCTATGTTGATATTTTCAAAATACTAATTTTTATGAGTGAAGACAATGCAGTGATGCTGTAAAGGACAAATTATGGCTTAGCTGCATTCTAAACAAACATTAAACATGTTAAAGTAATAAGTCTTCTCCAACAGACAGGGCGTACGAAAAAACAAACAAACAAACATGGCGTCTTGTCGGAATATCACTACATGATTTTAGTGCATTTATCCAAGGCTATTCACTTTTTCCCAGCAAATGTGAGATGTTATGTAACAGCACTTCTCTGTGGATTGTATTGCATAACAATGCAAGGCAAAACAATCCAGGTGGAATGTGGTCAGATAACTTGAGCAAAGAGACGAACGGTTTGTTGGCCTCGGCTTCAAACGCAAACCAGAAACTTATTACAATAGATATGAAACCCAGAGAACACATGATATGTCCCACCAGTCTTTCCAAAGATGTAGATGAGGATGACATACTGGTATACCTGTATGGATGCGCCAAACAAGGAAAGTGGCTCAAGTGGGACTCCGCCGTGTCAGCTTTTGATACATCATGTATGGCACAAGCTAGTGTGTGTGTGTGTGTGTGTGACAGTGTGTGTGTGTGTGTACAACGGAGAGCTCTACATTAATGCTATCCACGACCAGCTGCCACTGATGCCCAGCGAACTTGACACACTGGGAAAAAGCCAACCTGCGATCTTGCCAGCTATTCCATCACAATCACTGCAGACTGTTTCACATCTCAATGGTTGCAACTAACTCTCTGCAGAGCGGAAGGAGCTGGGAGGTATATCTGGCGACATGACCAAACGTACCTCGGAAGACTACAACAAATGCCCTGATGCCCTTCATCGAAGAATCAAAGCAGAAGAAATAATGTACGCCAGATGATACCACCTTCATCAATACCATTACACCGCAGAGGGTACAATCTACTAGAATTTAGTCCTACCTATTCCGAAAGGAGGTGACCAACATCTTGCAGAAGGTCAATGAGTGAAAACAACAAAATAGTATTCCCTCGAAGCCTCGTCAAATTGCAGAGACATGAAATCGCCCGGATATCACCATCTACTCTGAAGGAACAAATGCAGTCGTTAAAATTGAATTCCCTGTACCGATGGAGGAAAACCTGTCAAATGCAGGGCCTATGCGAGGAAGAAGTGCAAGTACCAAGAGCTTGTAGCCGAATATAAAAACAGAAGCTGGTGTATCTCCTACATTGGTGCCCTTGGAGTACCAAATGAACATAGCCTCAAAGACTATACACTTAGACATGTTAGAGGCAGCTATATACCATATTGTCGTAACAAAAATAGCTTACCAAAAGATGGACTTAATTCCAACACCTGAACACCAAGAACAATTCGTGAGGGAAGTAGGATGGTTGGGTACCTGCGAACTGATTTAACCCACCAAGTGGAGTCCGTAGTCCAGAGACCTTATGCAAAGACAAGTTTTGGTGTCCAAACGAAGACAAAGAGAATATAATTATGCAGTTTAAGGAACTTGTCCAAGTGACAGCGCTGGTGATCTACCAATGAATAGCTTTTCCATGATACCGTCAGTCAGCATCGGCGTTGGTGTCAGTTTCCTGGCCTCCTATAGTAAATAAGGTACTATTTCTTTGGTCTTTCGTTGGCAATCGGAGGTGTAAATTCTTCCTTTTATGTTAGATTAGCTGAAGTTGGATGCGCGCCGATTGGCATTCCCTTGCAAAACCGAATTCTTCGAAGACCGAACTAATTATCTCATTGACGATTCCATCCATAAGGATTTAGATTAAGTCGCACTGCCTTATTGAGAGTTCATCGAGGCGGGTCACCGCGGTATTCAATGGTTCGCGCCAAATTGTTTTCAATTGTCTTGTTAATTGGTAAGTGTGTTGGTTCTGTTCATCAGCAGAATGATGCAATCCACACAGAAACGAAGTCGATACGGATTGCTGCCATTGTGATACAAGCAGGACAATGTATTTTAATGAGGGTACGATACCAAAAACACGAAACCACCTAAATGTGTGTGGTTTATTCCGTTAAGCTTTCCGAATTCATAAGTGTGTCAGAAAGAGAAAGAAGTGGATTAGATGGGCCACCTTACGGAAACACCCTAAATGTTTAAAAGCAGTTTGAAGCATAGTAAATTAGGCTGATTAGAACAACGCCCCAATTAAGCTACAGAAGCAGATCAAGCTGCAGGTTTGTAGAAGATATTGGATGATTACATCAGGACCTACAGACCCGTTAATAACACCAATGTTTATAAACACGTTGTGGCCTAGTCACTAGCTGCGGGCTATTCAATGGTTCGTCCGGTGGTGGTTCGTGTTGGATTTAAATTATGGGCATTATGTATTGATCGCATTTCTGTATAGGAACTGACTTTTTGTTTAATTAAAAATATGGCTTGTTGCCAAAACCTCTGAACAGATGGGTTTAGAAAGCGTACACAATTATAATACACGCAATAAGAATTAGCGATTCATTAATAAACTGGAAGTTGTCACCTCGACTGGTCGGATGTTGTGGAACAACTTACCAAGCCAGTTAACCAGTTTAAAATTGCAGATTTATATGACATCAGTTTTCTTTTATCATCACACTTACTTGATACTTGATCAAATGCATTCGTGTTACCAAACCAAAGATTTATTGCATTTGTTTCTCCGTTTAAAATGTGTCTGGCTATTGATGCACTTGTAGCTTTAAGATGCCTTGTAACGCAAAGACATAAATGTCATTGTCCAAGCTAGCTGCAGTTTCATTGATAACTGATACACCATGTTTGATTAGATAAATGTTTTAACGGTTTCTAGACCAATTTTATGCTGATTCTGAATCCGACGGATAACAGCCGAGAAACCCCGAGCACTTTAAAGAAACCCAACAATAAAAATGGCCGCCCAAACACTAAGGAAATCCTGTTATTCATTCAAAAGTTGTAATTTCTGAGCCTCCCTAGTTAATTTTGACCACTTTACCATAAGATTCTGTTATCACGTAATCAATGAAATCAATATGGCCGCCAATAAAATAAAGTGTCTAATTGTGATCTACTTTTGACTGCAGATTGTTAACTTGATATGTTTTGGCAGTCAAGAAGTTAATTAAATCCAAAAGAAATATTTTTCAAAAGTGTGAATGTGATAATCAATTCCTTCATTACATGCACTCTAAGATGCTTATAGTTGATAACTTTATCTGACCTAGAGCTGTAATGTTTGTGTGTATATCCGTGTAAGTCAATCAGATCAGTTTATATATCATTAGGTAATCAGAACAATCGATATATAAGATACCAGTCCAAGATGGGTGTCCAATATGGCTGGCAATGGCACTTTCTAAGCTGCGAAAAATCTCATCACTAATAGTTTGAGATATGTATCTCTTTGTTTCGTAGGTTTAAGCATCCACTGGCATCCATCTTGGGACATTGATTTATAACGACTCAATGACACTTAAGTTAGTCTGATTTTTTGAAGTGATCATCCATTTGAAAAAAATATATATCTTTAGCCTAAAACGTGAATGAATTACTTACGTTTACTCATATTGATATTGGCAGCCATATTGGACGCCAATCTAGGATGCCATCTTGCAGATATCAATCACTTTATGATATTTAAACCACTAAATGAGTTGTAGTGATATAGACCGTATTCAATAGCCAGCCATGTTGGTGGATAAGATAGACGCATTCGAGTACTACAATACATTCACCTGTCAATGATCCCTGTGCAATCGCTAAACATGGATCGATTGACAGCTTAATGTATTGTAGTCCTGGAATGTATGCATCTTGTCCACCAACATGTCTGGTGGCTGACGTCATATTGAATACGGTCTATACACAAACATTACAGCTCTTGGCAAGGTGTAGTAATGGATTAGAGCCATTTTGGAGCCATCCAATTCTCAAATAATTGAGAGAGATTGATAATGGTCTCAATTAATATATAGATTGCTAAAGTTACCATCATACAGTCAAAATTGGATAAATATCAGATGCTCGGTCGATTTTCATCGAAATACAGTGCCATTTTTCAGATTTTGTGTGTCTTTCGGTTAATAAAGACTTTTTAGAACAATACTTCATTGGTTCAAAACGGTAATATATTTTGATAGGAGCCGTTGAGCTGCATTTGGGCATATATAGTTTGCCATGCGATCCGTTTTATTTTCTGTGAGATATTTGCCTTCAAACATCGAAAACTAGGAGAAAATTGATGTCCGAAACACAACATCAAAATTATTTTTTTTTAAATGGAAAAATACTTAGCAGCTTGGATTCCTCCGAATATTAATGTTTTTTTGCCAAACGTGTAGAATTATGTAATGATGTTTTTCCTTGTATTCTCATTTAATTTTTATATTTTTGAAATACAAACATAATGTCCGTGAAAACCTTGTTTATTACGTTATCCTTCACAGAACAGTTGATAAGTTTGGTAAAACTTCTACTAAGAGTAAGATATTGATTGTGCATGTTATTTCAAAGTGGAAATAGTGTTTTCTCTTCAGCTCACAAGGACTATTAAAAAGTCTAAGAAATGTTGAACTTTTTTTTTAAATGCGACCTTTTTAAGGAAGTGTATTACGTTATCCATATTTCTCAGCAACCAAACAAGCTATTTAAATATTGATCAAGAGTGGCATAGACACTGATTTTCCGACCACAAAAATTATATAATCTTTCAATCAGATACATCTTAGTCAATGGGAGATGTGAAAAATGGTCAAAAATGTTTACTACGTTATTATACGTTATCGTTTTATTACGTTGAATGCGTTTTAGTTTACATCATCAACTATAATTTAGCCATGGAATGATATGGTGTCAATTAAAATATCTTTAGAATAAATTAGTAAATGTATCTTAATATTTGTTTATTTATGAGGTCTAATTTTCAGACAGAATTCAAGGATAACGTAATAAACTAAACAAATTGGAACATATTTCTTGAGTTCAATTAGCTACTCAAACTGTAACTTCGTACAAATAAAAATTGTTCCCAGCAACCTCTCTGATACTGTCGTCAGTTGGCATATTTTGTTGCTTTAAAATTTTGATAACGTAATAAACCCTATTCTGTTGCTGTACAAAAAGTTTGTGTGCATACTGTGCAGAAACGTAAGAAGTGTTGTTGGCAATATTATTTTTCCCGTAATATAGGTATTGAATACTTTTAAATGTTTAAAACATACAATTTTGAGACAATTTTGTTTTTGGGTGTGTCTTATCTCCAAAATGCACAGTTTTCATGAAAATCAACCTGCTTTATTGTATTGGCGATCATGTTTTTGTTTTTTTTAATTACGTGGTCACCGAATCATATTTTAATTGGTCCCAATGCGGGTGTTTTGACTGGACAAGCACAACAATTACAACTTTTGCGTGATTAGCAGATGAGTTTTTAGTGTTTTGGTGGGCATTCTGAAAAATGGTCTAGGAACCGTTAAACTTTATATATGATATAACAAGGTCACGTGGTCTAGAGCTTGGACTTTTAATTAAGTCACCCGAAGGTATTAGGATCAGCATTGGTCTTAATGTAGAGCCAAAAGTGCAGCTCACACTGAAATCTCAAAACAATGTATTTCTGTCAAAGATGCGCGCTTAGCGAGTGTGAAATTGTAATTTTAAAAATGACATTTCAGAAAGGCAAATTTCATCTTAATCAGAAAAATTAAGAGCGCTGAGTGGATCGATCCATTTTCGCGGCGAGTTGGTCCCGACTCAGGTGGGGAGGGGTCCCAGCAGTGTTGCCAACGCCGCGTCGTTACGCCATTGCCTATCGACCGCAACAAGGTAACACGTAAGTATGTTCAAAGTAAACAAATGTATAACACAAACTTAACGTGGAAAATTGCTAGGTGTATTTCCAAAGCTTTCCAAGTCAGACCATAGGTAACTGATATTGCCTGAAGTCTCCCAAGCTCGCGTGGTAAGGAACATTAACTCTTGACATGGCGTTCAAAAGGTCAAGTTATCTTTGCTGGTGGGATCGCTATTTAACCCCCATGTGGACATATTCTCCGTCAGGCGATTGTTGAGGTGACGCAAAAAACCGCCTTTAAAAGTTGGAAACATGACGGAATGTGTTGAAATTTGGCAACAAGTTATTGAACTCGAAAGCCGTGTAACATCTGTTCCGGTTGCTGATGCGGAACAGGATCTAAACGGGCCTTTGATCTAGTTTGGTTAGCTGAGCAAGGGACCAATCAATAATCTATAACAAGGGGAAGGTTACCTTCATTTGCTATAATTTTAGAGAAAACAACACAAGCGCTTGTCGAAAGAAGAGTTAAATGTATTGTGTATAGGCTTTTCACGAGTATAAAGACCCCAAATACTGGTAAATTTATACCAAAACTCTCGTTTAAACTTAATTTTTTTACATTTTGAGGGAATTGAGATGTGTGTGTATAAATGTGGCATAATCACACTATAATCACACGGGTTATCGTTCTACTTGTGTGTTCATGTATTATGATTTGAAATATTTGATCCTTCTTAATCTTAGTAAAGATCTTAATATTGTAATTATCCTTTAACTCGAATTGTCAAGCAGCGTGAACTTGAGAAAAAATTCTGATGAATAGTTCGGGGGCAAGTAAGTTTACACCATTAGCACAAAGAGAACAATCAAATTATTTTCACTTATTTGCTTAAGTAAACCGCCTTCGTTAACGGAACGCCTTGTGGCGGACCCCGGTGGCGGACTAAGAAGTCACCGCTCCATCATGCGCTGATCATGCCTGATAACTTTAACTTTCCATATATGCCTTTAACAGAATCAGATTCAGCATCACGCAGAGGAGTCGTGGTCTTGAAACCTTCCTCCAAGCAAAAATTGACTGCTTTTAGACGCGCAACATAAACAACTTTATTCAAGACTGCCTTTTGACGTTTTGCGCATACAAAATCACGGATACAATAGGGAATTCCCCCCCCCCCCCTGCGAGCACCTTCCGTGTGGGGCTGATCATCAGCCATTTGCCCTATTCCTAAATTTTACTCTCTATTTTGGCGCCGCCTAAGATGAACAGCTGGATGGAGTTCCCCACATTAATACTCTATTCTATATAAAATTGGATTTAAGGTAATTTTTTTTAAATAAAAAGTACAAGAAATCTACAACTTTCCACGGAACAGGCAATGAGACAGCTTGATTAATAGCTACCGCTCGCTGTGCACCCTAACATTTCTGTAATTGTAACAAATCCTCTTCTTGAGCCAAGCATAAGCGAAAGTGCACATATCAATTAAAAACAATGTAAGAGTGTCTCTGAAGTAGATCACCTTTGTTTATATATCACTCTCCATATTGTTTCTTAAAACTAATTGGTATACGCGATGCTTTGTATTTTTTTCAGTTCCTTAAAAGAGCGGTATGATTAATCAGGTCATGTGGCTTTTTTATATGCCACGTTTTTCTTTTGTAATATCTTGCTTATGCATGTATGTCGTGCAGACACAATAAATACATTTTGGCGAGATATTATATATAGGTGATTGCCTTTGTCGAGAACATTTAAAACTGATGAGCATTAAAATATCTAACTTAAAGGACCACGGGCACATTCGGGCCCAGCAAAGTACCAATTCATTAAACTAGCTGAAAGGCATAGGCGAACCTGCATTGAACCCTCAAACAGTTTCACACAACCAGCATATTAATAAAAGCTACCAAAAGAGTCGTAGTTTCAATTCGATGTCAGTTGCTCAGTTCCAGCTTTTCCCTTCATTTTCAGTCAAAATATCTTAGTTTACTGCTAGTAAGGCTCAACTGACTTTTAGCATGATATCAGTAAGAAGGAACTTGCACCATTAAAAGGGTTTCAGGTTTACCTAACACTATTTTTGTTTTACAGTTGTGCAACTCCAAGCCATTGTAATAAACACACTCCGGAGTGTGTTTTATTAGAAAATACTTGACACAAGGAAACCTTTTACGCTTATTAATTTAAGGCGAGGGTTAACACCTGTAAAGCACCAACCGTTTGTTGGTTTGTGTGCTCTTTTTTGGGATAAATTAGCACCCTTTTGTGAGAATATAAGTCAATTCAAAACGGTTTACAATAAAAATAAAAAGAGGAAATGCAACAAACCACAATAGTCCTTGGGCCAGCCAGCCAAAAGGGGTGTTCACTACCTAAGAATGGTACAAATTCTAGCAATACTCTTTGAAAAGCTACTGTCTCTAGTGGTATGAAATGCCATGCGATAATTCTAATGATAGCTTAGTATCAAATTCATTCGTTTTTTGAAGATGTGGAAAATCCTCTATTTAAAATGAGTATTCACAATATGGATACTATACACCGCTTTTGTCAATTGACCCTGACTTATACATTGGCTCGTGTAACTCTAACTATCACTTTTTAATGGTGTTTTAATGGCATATGCTTTATGGACACCATAAATATTCTTCTGGTTCCTTTGAAAATGTCCATTTTTATAGCATTTTGATCCATATCACTGCATTGGAAATATTCATAAAATTTCAAATATTGGCAATATTTTTACGGCAAAATAAAAAATATAACTCATCTTTCTCCTCCACTCCTTGCTCATTGTTATCGTGTTCCTATTATAGTAAGGCTTAAATCACACAGCCGATTTATTGCTAGAAACCACTTCCAGACTGCCAAGACTGGTGCCGATTGGCCGATTTGCGAAAATCGCGAGCAGTTTTTTTCTGATTCAAGTAGCGTTTTGGCAAGGTCTGGACTGTTCTGTACATTTTCTGTAGTTTTTATAATTAGGCCTCAGTCACACAGCCGATTTTTGCAAGAAACCCTGCCACCGACGCTCCGACTGTGTCGATTGGCCAATTTTCCCCGAAATCGTGGAGCAGTTTTCCAAGAAGATTTTTCATGGGTAGTTCTGGCAAGGTCTGTGTCTGTTCTGTGCAGTTTGTTTGTAGTCGTACCCATTAATTGCTAGAAAACCGCTTCCGACTGCTCAAGACTGTTGCCCGATTGGCCATTTTTTTTCGAAAATTGTGAGAAATTTTGCCTATTCATGGGTGTAGTTTTGGCCAAATCGGGACTGTCCTTGTACAGTCTTCTTCAGTCTGTGTGGTCGGGAGCACTGTGGCAAATTTGAAAAAAAAACGTCACATTTTTTTCTTGCAGCTAAAAAATTCGTGGCGGTTGTGGAATCCGGAGACGGCTTGACAACATGAGCGGTTTGGAAGCGTTAGCCGATGAGTTGGTGCACATCATCAGTGGTTGTGTGCAGTTGGAAAGTTGACATTTTTGAATCAGCGACTCAACTCGGTGACTACAGAAAAAGTCGCCGACTTGCAGTCCCTTGACAGCACCTTGCGCTGTCGTGTTAAGGTCTCGACTGATTGAAAAGAACTGAACAAGTGACATCTTGATCACCTACTGCTAGGCGATTGAGCACCTCTTGTCTTGTAATTGTGAACAATACTGCAGCCGATTTGGAATAAACTGTGGTCTTGTGTAGTTGGGAAGAGTTGTGTCGCGTCGCGGGTTGTCTTAATGTGACGGGACCTTTCTTCGCGTCAACAACTCGGAGACCAATCGCCGAGCAGTCTTTTGACAGCGACATGTCACAACTTGTGCCCGTTGTTTCAAGGTCGGCGTAATTCGGGACTGAGCCCGTGGCGTCGCCATTAAACATGCTGGATCTTGGTGATTAATGATGCGTCGCCTACTGCTCGGCGTTTCGCATCCCTTGTCTCGTTGACGAGGGCGATACTTGCAGACTAATCATCCCGGTAGGGATAAAAATTGGTAAATTTGCAAGTTTGCACAAGACTGTAGCCGATTTTGAAAAAAAAATGCGGTCTGTGTGTCGGAAAGTTTTGTGGGTCGGGAGCTGTCTTCTGTGTGACTATCCTTATTTTGGTAAAATCACTTCCGACTGTTCACGACTGTGTGCCGATTGACCATTTTCGAAAATCTTTAGTACTTTTCCTTTTTCAGAATGTAGTTTTGTCAGTCTGGGACTGTCCTTACAGTCTTCGCAGTCGTGTTTGGTCGGAGCACGTGGCATATTTGAAAAAAAACGCCACCCGATTTTTTAAGCTGCAAGAAATCGTGGCTGTTTGGATGGGTGAAGGTCGTCTTGAACACATTAGCGGTTTGGAAGCAGTAGCCGATTATTTGGCGCGGCATCATGAGTGTTGTGTGAAGTTGGAAAGTGGTCGGCAAGTCTGCTCCAAGCGGGAGAGAAGATAGTGCAAGCCAACGAACAGTAAAATCGCGACTACAGAAGATAGGTCACCGACTTGCAGTCTTGACTGCACTATTGTCAACTTGTTCTGTCGTGTTAAGGTCTTGCAACTATTGGAAACTGAACAAGTGCCATGCTTGATCTTGTTGATGTTAATGAGCTGTCGCTACTGCTCGAGCATCTCTTGGCTTGTAAATTTTCGTAAGTCTTGAAAACAAAGAAAAAGGCAGCCGATTGTGAAAACAATTGTCTTGTATAGTTGGAAGATGTTGGGTCGCGGTTGCGGTTTGTCTTCTTGTGACTGGTGTCTGTACCTTTCTTGGTGTCACCAACTCGGTGACCAATCGACGACCAGTCTGACAGCGACATGTCACAACTTGTGCCGTCGGTTCAAGGTCGGCGACTGATCGGACTGAACAAGATGGCGCTCCGCCATTAACAAGCTTTGACTTGTTGAATTTATGATGCTGTCGCCTATTGCTAGGCGATTCCTTGTCGATGAACATTGTAAAATTGCAACTTCAAACAATACTGTAGCCGATCTTGAAAAAAATGCGGTCTTGGGTAGTCGGGAAGAGGTTGGTTCGGAGGAGCTGTCTTCTGTATGATTGTACCTTAAATAATGTGTCCCTGTGCAGATTTGGTTATCTTGAACAACAGCAATTCTGTTTCCAGTAATTTTTCTTACATTTTCGTAACTAAAAGACTGTCAATGATCAGAAAATCCCCTTTAAGATTAAACTAAAACCCCTCGTCTTAACCAAGCTTTTTTGTAACACGGTTACCAAAGGGGGGGGGGGGATTTGTTAGTAAACACCCGATGCTTATGATTTTGATACCCATGGATAGCTAGATCCTCCCTCTTTCCATTGATCCAAGTTACACTCATATTAGTTGCGTCACAATGACGTCATCAAGTCCGCGAGTCCGCGAAATTGGCATTTTCCACAAAAATAGGCAAAATCACAATTTTGCGCTAAAAACTATAGGAAATATCGATTTTGTGTGCGTTTTTCAGCTCTAATGATGGCCATTGGCTATTTTTACATAACCATAGAGTTTTATAGCAATCTGTGGCATAATATTTTCAAAATGCACACATAAATATCCTGGGTGCACCACCCCCCGACCCTTCGACTTTGATGGCAATACCTAACCCCGGTGAAGGTGCTACCTTCCCCTTTTTTTCCGCTAAAATGACTGAAGGATAGAAACGATTACTTAAAGCTTTTTGCGAAAGTTTTTGGCATTATAGCGCACTGGAGAAAAGTTCACACACTGCCCCCTTTAAGACAGGGTTAATTTTTTAAAATATCGTCCGCATTCATTGGATCACTGATAGTACCTTCAATTACATTTCTTGAATGAATCTACTAACAATGGCCCAAATCAAAGCTGTTCCTAAAATCGATCACCCTATTCGAACGTAACCAGACCGGTACGCGGAGTAACTTTCACCAAAGGGGTCAAAATGGTGGCACTTTTGCAGATTTGTTTGAGAAAAAAATCCAAAATTGCGAGAAAATTTGGCAAGTATGTCCACTTTTGGCGATTATATTGTTAAAAAGAGTAAAACAACTTTTTTGACCGGCGATCCACTTATTCGAAGTCTCAAACACAGCGCACCATCTAAAACTTAACTGAAAATGCTTTTCATCGTCGCTTCCAAGGGAAAACCCCCAACCCAAGAATAACAATGAAAAGGTCAAACAATGGTTGATTGTACAACACATCATTTGTGCTTGTTTTAGGAACAATTATGACTGCTTTTTTCCCATGAGTGGATGATCTTAAAAGATTTGATGTAGGGGTTGTTTGCACCTTAAAAGAAACATATGATGGCATCACATGAACCATACTAATGCATTCAAGTAGCAATTTATTCCATCCCCTTTTTTAAAAGCAAAAAGGTTCGGTTAATTGTTTGTATGTTTTATTTAAAAAATAACAACCAAACCTGGCGATAATATTTTGCTACAGGGCCCTTGAAATGCCACGAACATTTATTCGAAGGCCAAGTGTACCATGGGAGCGGGATAGGGATGGGGGTAATATTTTCACGTAGAGACCTTGATACTAATAGTATTCCACATTTCAGGTAATTTACATAAGTAACCACCGTGTAAGGGGTTAACGATCGACTCGCCCATCCCAAATTAAAACCTTCGCCGGGAAATTGGGTCAAGTTTCTTATGTTTCATATTGAATGTATAATGTTCACAATTAGTAACACAAATGATAAACCTGCAGTGGTATGAGATGTTAAATACTTTAAGTTCAAATATTGTCAACGGTTTCTTATCAGTTTGGGTAACGCAAATCTCTTCTCCTTTACTTTGGGGTAAACCTACAAAGTATTTATCGTATTTGAGTCACAATATAGGTCTTAAAGTAAAACATGGAAACTTGGTAGATGGGAGGGTGATTGGATAGCCTATTCGCCACCCCACCTCCCTTTAATTATGCTCTGTTTTTTTATTTTATATTTTGATGTTAAAGTACTTATCTCATGTTCCTCTTTTACAATACCTGGTTGTATTACTATGTTTTAGCTAAATAGCATTACTCCCTATTTGAAAGCGCTGTGACCTTGTTTGAGAAGGCGCTGTATCAAAGCTGTTTGTATTGGATTGCCAAAATTGGGGTTGGACGTTTCTCATCCCCAGGATTTCTCCTATCCGAAATCTATTTGTGAAAGAGATCTTTTGTGAAAATTTCAATAGCGGATACACATATTTTATCCACTTCTGATTTGACCTTTGACCTATTTTCTGTTGTATCTCCCAAACTACAGGTCGCAGAAACATATGACGGTACACTTTTGTGATCTCTTGATTATACCAACAAGTTTGTATGTGTTTCAAATTGAATTGGAGCAGTGTTTTCAATTTTAGCCCCTATATGACCACCCCAGATCACCTTTACTGACACCTAACTGGACATAGCTACTCATCTGATTTTTCTAGCATGCCTTTTTGGTATATCCCCATGGGTTACCTACACACTGGTACCAAATCATTTTTACCCCTTCCTTAGGTAGGAAAACCCTTCTGGCCCATGGGCTACAATATTGTGTAACGTCAAGTACATGTTATGGTAATATTTTGTTACTCAATTGCAAAGCCAGTATATAACATGCATTTTTCACACGATTTAAAGGTTCCCAACATGTAACATTTCGATTATGTTCTGCTTCAATTTCCCACACTTTATTGATCATAACTTCTTGTGTGTAATCCCTCTGAAAATTGAACGAGCCAGGGTCCTGTACCTCACTGTACAGAAATGAGACACAACATGCAGGTATTTCAAGTAACATTACGCACTTTCATCGTTGTAGTGACATTTGTCTCACCATAGGTTTCACATTATTTTAGTTTCATTTTCATGTTATTTTGAGATGGCATATGTATACAACAGATGTTGGACATAAATTTCACGTTCATCTTGGAAGGGTCTTATTTTCACACCGTCAAAAACGAAAACCTACTAGATTAAGGAGTTCAAGTGTTTTCGACTATAAGTTTTGTGGTTTGAAGTGCCAGAATATCACGCGCAACTCACTGAAAACAAACTGTAAAATACGTCGGCCGCTCATTCTGATATATATTTGTCGTAATTTAAATCCCAAATAGTTACCCAGGAAAATGTATTATAAATATAGAACCTACATGTATGAATTGTAAAGGGGCATTTGTTTGTGAGTATTGGCCCGTGTTCAAATATAAATCAATTAGTATTAATAAAATCTATTTCCCTGATAAGTGTAATTATTACAAGTTTGATGCCACTAACTGAACCATACGCCAAAATGGATTTTGACGAAAGTATACGATACGTCACTATGTAATAGAATTGACGATTATAAACAAATGGGGTTTTATATATTATGTGATTTATGTTGCAGTTAAAACAAAACAAACAAATTTAAAATCCAAATCACACAAAAAAAAATGATCTTATTTGTCGGACCTTCCTGGGGATGTCCTCTCTGATAGGTTCCCAACCCTGCAAGTTTTTGAGGAACAAAATTATTAGGCTAAAAATTAGCGTTTCTTTACATATATCTGAGCCCGGATGCTTTTGCTATTGATGCTGATAAATAAGTGCTAAATGTAAATCAAAATCATTAAAAGATTGGTTAGTTTCAGCGGTTTCAGACTAAGACTTTAGCTTTTTCAGAAACATTATTGTAAATTGACTTTGATGAAGAAATGTTCCGCAAACACAAACCATGCATGGAGAATAAAGGAATCACCCTATCGAGTTATCGAAAAGGTCAATCATCAAGTTGTAGTCTTTATCAACACTAGACCAGAATCATGTCATCGGGTGGGCCGAGGCCATATAGATACAGAACAAGACACATAAAGTGGATTAGAGAGAGAGAGGAACGGTACCATCATGAATCGAGACGAAGGATAGTATTTTCTTTATCACATTTTTGACGACCTACTGCTGACAGAGAAGGAAAATCGCCAATTCAAAAATTAAATGGCATCTCCAAGACGGTTGCTATAGAAATAATCATCTAGCATCTCTCCAGCAGTATCTATAATATCATCACAGTCCAACTAACTGACAAAAGACTGCAGCTTGTAGTCGAAACGTCCACAGCAAGTGTTTTCAATTGGATCAGAAAAGATGAATCTCTGAGTTGTATCACCCTATCGCAACCCTTTAATTTCAGAGAAAAGGTATATTCAACATTCACTGCTCGGTTGGAAACTTCCCGCAGTGGTGAATATTATACCTCCTGCCAAATGATACAAACAAGGATGTCAATAATTAAGCAATTGAATTAATTTTAAATCACATGAATCTGGATCTGTTAATTTGTTTATTACCAAATATAGCGTGAGATTTCTGAGGCACCTAAATATTGTGTCATAATAGTAATTTCATATAGATTAGACACTCAATAGACTTCTTACCTTGTATTTGGCTACAGAAATGTCTTAAAAGAGAGAAAAAAGTGATTCTGATTTGCTTATATTTCAATATAAAACATAGGCTGAATTTCGTATTTGCTCCTATACAAAATTAGAATTTCACAATTTTTGTATCAGAGAAACATTTCTTAACTTATTCCTTTCAGATGGGGTTATTTTTTATGAAAAGCTTTACATCAGGGCAAAAATCAGTACTTTTGATTTTTTAGGGACACCTGATATGTGAAATCTCTCATTGCACCTTTAACCCTTGAGGTCTATAACCTCTCTTCACTGATGTTCCTTACAGTAAGTGATGGCTCGTTACATGATATAACATGAAATGACGTTTGGAACAGACTCAAGTTCACTTCACAATTCATTGGAGCAGGTGTTAAATATGTTCAATGTCAAGTTGAACCGAAGAATGGTTATTGATGAAGATTTATTATCATGGTCAAAGTGTGGCTTAAAAGTGCATAAACACCTTATCCGATTTGCACGAAGATTTTTAGCCATGTACTTTCTGAAGAAGTATTAATTTCAGTAAGGCCCAAATAGCTACGAATTCTAAATCATTCCCTCAAGCTAGCACACTTGTAGTAATCTGAATTTTCAGTTGAACTTTCGTTATTTTTCAAACATGTTGAATTCTACAATTACACAAAGGAAGAATAGTTTTTGTTTGTAAATTTCCAAGCAACTGTTTTATTTTTAACCAGACTATTCTTATTGTTACATGATATTTAATGAACATGTTTCATACCTGTTTTGTCATCAAATCGTGTCTTGCACCCATGCATGACTATTGAAAGCAATGATGAAAGGTGCAAATCCTTAACGCGATTTTTAAAATCTTTGACGTAAATTGGGCATTCCTTTCCATTAGTTTGACGCAAAACGAGTTTAGGTATACAATAATGTCAAAGTATACTAATGTCATGATGAATCTTGTAAATAGTCAATATTCTTTTGTGTACTTTTCTGTTAAGTCCTTTAGTCCCTGTTAATGCATAGAGGTAATTTGCACGAATACCCTGCAGTGATTCAGTGAACATAAAGAAAGGTAACTGTTCAATTTACTTTCTGATATCTGGGTCTGCGAACCTATATGGCTCAGACATTGACCTATTTGAAACAACTATCCATATGCAAGACTCCCACGTTTTACATAAAATAATATATAGATAGGCTTTGGTTGAATAATAGCTAGTTCAAATGAGACACCGAATTCTTTGCGATAATGGCGAGAAACAAACAAACAAACAACTGTCAGCGATTTCTTCATATTTGGGCGATTTTACAAAGACGGAATGTGAAAACGATACAGGTATTCTATACCTTTCTGAGGGCAAGTTTAACAAGAATAGTCTTTAAAAAGACAATCATCGCGTTAGTGGCGTTGATGGGTTGAAGACGAAGTACATGAAGAAGTACACAGTTGACCATAACTTGTTGTGCATAAAATATTTATTATGAGAGTGTACAAAAATAAAATGAGTTGACATTTTAAGGAGTTTGCAGCGTGATTCTTTACTAAGGGATGCACAAAAGCTGATTTCTTTGCTCTTAGTTACAAACGCACTCTAGCAGCCTGTGTCGTCGTACAACGCACAAAAATGAAAAGCGTATGCTTTACGCAAACTTCACGTGCTGGTGACAATTTTCCCACGAGTTTTACGCCAATAAAACGCAGAGCGCAAAAACTACTTTTTTTTTTTTTTTTTTTTAGAGAGAGAGAGGAACGGTACCATCATGAATCGAGACGAAGGATAGTATTTTCTTTATCACATTTTTGACGACCTACTGCTGACAGAGAAGGAAAATCGCCAATTCAAAAATTAAATGGCATCTCCAAGACGGTTGCTATAGAAATAATCATCTAGCATCTCTCCAGCAGTATCTATAATATCATCACAGTCCAACTAACTGACAAAAGACTGCAGCTTGTAGTCGAAACGTCCACAGCAAGTGTTTTCAATTGGATCAGAAAAGATGAATCTCTGAGTTGTATCACCCTATCGCAACCCTTTAATTTCAGAGAAAAGGTATATTCAACATTCACTGCTCGGTTGGAAACTTCCCGCAGTGGTGAATATTATACCTCCTGCCAAATGATACAAACAAGGATGTCAATAATTAAGCAATTGAATTAATTTTAAATCACATGAATCTGGATCTGTTAATTTGTTTATTACCAAATATAGCGTGAGATGTTCGTACTTAACCCTTGAGGTCTATAACCTCTCTTCACTGATGTTCCTTACAGTAAATGATGGCTCGTTACATGATATAACATGAAATGACGTTTGGAACAGACTCAAGTTCACTTCACAATTCATTGGAGCAGGTGTTAAACATGTTCAATGTCAAGTTGAACCGAAGAATGGTTATTGATGAAGATTTATTATCATGGTCAAAGTGTGGCTTAAAAGTGCATGAACACCTTATCCGATTTGCACGAAGATTTTTAGCCAGGTACTTTCTGAAGAAGTATTAATTTCAGTAAGGCCCAAATAGCTACGAATTCTAAAGCATTCCCTCAAGCTAGCACACTTGTAGTAATCTGAATTTTCAGTTGAACTTTCGTTATTTTTCAAACATGTTGAATTCTACAATTGCACAAAGGAAGAATAGTTTTTGTTTGTAAATTTCCAAGCAACTGTTTTATTTTTAACCAGACATTCTATTGTTACATGAATTTAATGAACATGTTTCCACTCTCCTGTTTTGTCATCAAATCGTGTCTTGCACCCATGCTTACCATGAAAGCATGATGAAAGGTGCCAATCCTTGACGGCGGAATTTTAAATCTTTGACGTAAATTGGGCATTCCTTTCCATTAGTTTGACGCAAAACGAGTTGAGGTATACAATATGTTCAAAGTAATACTAATGTCATATGAATCTTGTAAAATTAGTCATATTCTTTTGTGTACTTTTCTGTTACGTCCTATAGGTCCCTGTTCTGCATAGAGGTAATTTGCACGAATACCCCGCAGTGATTCAGTGAACATAAAGAATGAGGTAATTTGGTTCAATTTACTTTTCTGTATCTGGGTCTTGCGAACCTAGGCCAGACATGACCTATTTGAAACAACTATCCATATGCAAGACTCCCACGTTTTACATAAAATATATATAGATAGGCTTTGGGTTTAATCATAGCTTGGTTCAAATGAGACACCGAATTCTTTGCGATAATGGCGAGAAACAAACAACAACTGTCAACAGATTACCTTCATATTTGGGCGATTTTACAAAGACGGAATGTGAAAACGATTTTCTATACGGTATTCTATCCTTTCTGAGGGCAAGTTTAAAAATCTGATTGCTGACTCTGACTTTTAAACCGACCCAAACAACAAGTTTAAAAAGGCTGATTATAGATGGTGAGCCATGCGCTAATCACTACTGACTCAGCTTTGGTCTAAATGTGTGTTTAGGTTTTTACTTATATAAAGGCCCACCAATTAACCCCTCGTCTTACCATCCCGTTTTTTTGTAACACGTTTACCAGGGGGGGGGGGGGTGGTTACCACCACATAACCACCACCCCCACCCCCCCCCTCGCAATTTTTTTAAATCACCCGATGCTTATGATGTTAATAACCAGTGGATAGCTATGGGTCCGCCTCTTTCCAATTATACGCAAATAGTACCACTAATTCCACATCTAGTATGATGGCGTCCACAATGACGTATCAAGTCCGCGAGTCCGGCAACATTGCATTTTCCATATAAAATAGGCTAAATCCAATTTGCGCTAAAAACGTAGAATAATCGGATTTTCATCGGTTTTTCCGCTCTAATGATGGCAATTGGCTAGTTTTACATAAAAAAGAAGTTTTAGAGCCATACACTGTGCATAATATTTCCAAAAATCCAACCATAAATATCCTTGGGTTGCACCACGCCCTTACCCTTCGACTTTGACCGCATAAAATAACCCCGGTGAAGGTGCTACCTCACATTTTTTTCGCTAAAATACCGGAAGGCTGAAGAACGCATTACCTAGAAGCTTTAAAATTTTTTTTAGCGTTTTAGCGCACCGGAGTGAAGTTCGTTAGGGGGGGGGGTAACCACACCCCCCCCCCTTTGGTAAGACGAGGGTTTTAATGGGGATAATGATTTTTGGCCAAAAGGTCATTATCAAGTTAGGGTTTTATTTGGGATATGATCATCATAGTGGTTTATAGTTTAGGGTTATGGTTTATGGAGTCGGATTAAGGAGTTTAGAGTTTATTGTTAAGATTTAGGTTTAAGGTTATATGGTTAACGATTGCGGTTACATAGGATAAGGGTCATGGATTAGAGCTATGGTTATGGTTTAGCTAGGGGTGTATGGTATAGGGTATATAACTAATTTAACTTAAATAATGGCATTCATAAAGATAATTCAATACATTGTTATGTTAGTAGGGAACATGGTTGCCAATGGAAAACATTTGGCAACAGATTTAGTTCAAAAGTCCACCAGTGCAAGTCTGGGCAGAGGTGTCCAATTTGAGGGGTTGTTTTAAAAGTCTCTTCTTAGCGTGTCCACAGGGGGAGTTTGGGGTAGATAGAAGTCATTGGTAATGGCTATGGTGGTGTCAGGATTTAATCACTGAGTAAGCCCCCCTGATCCGGGGCCGCGTGTATCCATGATACTGACGCTCCTAACCTGGCCCACTTTTTGAGACTGGGCCCGGATTGCAACAGTCAGGGGTTTACTACCTACTCGCACACTGACTGCGATGTACATGTAAGTTGTGACTCTCTGTACACGGGACCGACTGCTTAACGTCACCTCCGAAGGACGGGATGCTTTCATGAAGTTTTGCCCAATTCCCAAGTGAACCAGAGAGATCGGTATTCTGTATTTAATCGAAGCTCTGTAATACAGATTAATCCGAATTGAGACCCGATAAATCCCCGCAAGTGACCCCACCGGGATTCGAACCCGGATTTTTGTAAATTTGTTCCACAGGCAAGCACCCTAACCGCTAGCCCACGCTCTCCACAGTTTAAGTGTATTGGGTATGTGAGTGATGATGGTGATTGGGTGTGTAGGTATGGGCGTGGTGGTGGTGTCTCTCTCTCTCTATTTTGAAGATGTTGAAGCTTCATCTTAGCTATTAGGCCTTGCCCAGTACAGAGGCGATTTCACAAATGTCGAATGATGACGAAAGGTGAATTTCCTGTTAACTACTACCAAGTAACTGACGCAATAGATGAAAATAACGAAATCAAAATTACCTTTAGTTTTCACTTCAGCTCTAAACCATACAAACCCCTCTAACAAACAAAGCATCAATCATGACATTTCACTCAAAATAATATATTTGTATATTATTACAATTAAGTCGATTCGCGTCCCATTGGTAATGGCACTTTTTACCACGGCCGCGTTCCACGATTGGTTTACCATAATCTATGGGGAGATCCTACGTGTAAAGGTGGGGAATAATCCAATTTCATCCTTGATCACCATATTTTAGAAATGAAAATGGTCGGGGAATTTCTTTTCATTCCAAAGGATTCAAAGGCATACTACATCTGTTTCCATATTATCACCTTGCGTATATAGAATGAATCCCCATGAACTCAATTATGCAAGTTGCGAAGAAAATAATCGTTTATTACTACTTTTATGCTTATGCGTTTTCAAACATTTACTGTCTGTAAACACGTATCATATAGCACGATTTACTATTTTGCCCTCCTGCGAAATATTTTATATTTATGCCTTCACCCTGACAACAGATGACAACTTATCGCATTATAATAAATATAGCAGCTTTTAAATCGAATATAGGCCCAAAATAGCAACACTCACTTTGAAATGTCCTGCCCTGTCCCGTGGTTCACGATAGCGTAAATTGCTCTTTTTAGGGTCTTTTTAAAATCAAAATTCGCCCATCACCAGTCCTGACGAAGAACTAGTGTTATGTCATAACATAACGAAATATATTCTCAAATGCATTTAGAAACGGGAAAATACTAATATCCCACGGTAGTGTTAACTAATGAAACCACCCTATCTACTGAATGACTTAGTTGGTTGGCTTTGGGGGTGGTAAAAAATTTATTGCCGAGTTATAATAATTAATATTGCACGAGTCGAAGACGAGCACAATATTTTTAAGTGAGTCATGCGAACAAAAAAAAAAAAACTTCCAATACTATTTAATTATTGTTAGGCATATGAAGCGGCTTGACTACTGAAAATGTAACACAGCTTACGATCCCCATGCTGCCATGTTCAGTTCAGACTTAACTCCTGGACTTCTCCAAGGCTTTCAAAAAAAAATTCTTTATTTGTTCGCTAAGAATTTATCCTCAAACTCATCATTCAGTTTTTGGTAAGATTTTTTTTTCATTCTTCTTATATAGACTCAAGTTGCAAGTGTTGTTGCCGTCGGCGCTAGACGCCATTTCCATGTTTTTGTTTAATATTATCTAATTATTATTATTATTAACGCAACAAAGCGAAGTTTACGAAATTACCAGTAACGCGTTTAGTTTTTGAAAGTGTGCTTTCCGCGATATTAACACTTGTGTTTGTTACTTTGAGTACTTTGGCACCCATCCCGTAACTCATCAAATTTCGATGTGTGAATTCCCCGAAGAACATGAAGTAATTGTCATATGTAAATTGTTTCAATTACAGTGGGAAATAAGTCTGCAAAAAGTGGTCAAACTATTCTTCTTTTGAGAGTTTAGGAATAATTGATTAACATAAAGGACAGCGAATGGTTTCCCGTCAGTTGTCAATGGCAACGCAATTTAACGCAAAGACGAGGGGTTCACCACATTTATTTGCCCTACATTATCTTTATAAGAGAAACATTTCGAAATTCGAATTGGTACAAATTATTTGTAAAAATATAAGTTGGGCGCCCATGCAGATAATACCAAAGTGGGTTATCCTTTGTTTGAGCAGATCTTTGAGTGTTTTTATGGCATTATTTGTTCTTGGGAGGGATTTTTTAATGGTTGTTATTCAATTTTGTCTCTCTGTATGCCTGTGGCCACCTGGGTACCATGGGTGAACAATGCTATGTAATACATGGTCTACCCAGGTCTGTAAATAAATAAATAAATAAATAAATAAATAAATAAATAAATAAATAAATATAAATAAACAAATATATCAATCAATCAATCAATCAATCAATCAATCAATCAATCAATCAATCAATCAATCAATCATATGAATGCACATGGTTGCAATTTAAAACCTTTGAACCATAATCAGTGACAACATTATAGTATGTCATAGCTACACAAGCAGGTTCAAATCTAAAACTCTTTCAAATCCGCAACTTGGCGATTATGGTGAAAGAGTTGTTTATCCTCCAGCTTTGTTATGATTTTTACAGATGGAAACCTGATGACATAACATTAAAATAGCCTTCAGTTCACATGTTGCCCTACTTTTTCTTGTGAATACATGAAATATGTCCACTCACATGACTCCATAAACACATATTCCGACTTATGGCTTGTGTACACTATAAGTGGACTTGGAAATGCTACTCATTTTGTTGTTTTAATGACCACATAAAATGTTGTTTTTGTTTTAATGACCACAAATAAACGATTTAAAATACAAAACATTAACCATATGGAATAAAAATAGATTAGTATTTTTTATTTTTCATATGTTAGGACGAATAAAAACAAACACGAAAGTAAACAACCCCCTGTTTATGTCACTCACATGATCAGGAAGTCACCTGTTTAAAACATTTACTACTAGAGTGCCTTCAACCAGGTTATGACCATTACAAAGCATTTTCTTCGTCTTTGATATCAAGTCACATTAGAAATATCATTCATTATATCATCTATTTTGTATCCAAAGTGTTTGAATAGAAAATAAAGAAAATATTCAGTATGTGTAGTCTGGAACAGAACTAAAGAGAGTGTTTTGCGGCTAGTGCGCCAAATCGGTGAATTCTGGACACTGTGCTTGGGTAGTATTTAAAGCGTGCCCCGCCTACTGGGTTAACGTGTACTTACGAAGTTTGAACCAGGGGTTCTTTCGCGAAACTCATGCGTAATCATACGTGTCTATCTCGTGTTTATTGGCTCATGCTAGTAATGGTATGTACGTATTAAAAAGTTACGATTGAGTCTCGCGAACGGACCTCTCGCGTTGCGTTTGAATTTACGGCAAATGCAAAAACTTACTGTCTTCTACTCTTTTACAGAGTAGCAAGCGCTTTTAAGCCCCTGTACAAACCAAATCCAACTTAAAGGTGCGTGTTCCGATAGTCTTGGGATCCCCCCTGATTTAACCGAAAGAGTATCGATTTTGATATCAGATGAAAGGCCGCGTATTTTTTCTCATTGGATTCGTCTGAAAAATGTGAGCCCTCGAATCCATTCTTACCAGATAAAAAAAAAACCGCCGTTTTTAGTGGTTAACCATTTAGTAGCACAGTATTAATATGGCTTTGCCACATGCATTATTGCGTCTACATCAAAACCGCAAGTTTGTTTCCCACGATTTGATGGGGTTGTATGTGCAAAGTGCCAGGCGTCTCATATCAGTAGAAATCCCAATACACATAAATCGGAACAACCACCTTTAATTCCTAATTGGAGTTTGGTATGTTATTCATAAACTCTTGACATCTTCTGAAAAATTACTGATGACTTGAACTGTTTTTCTTCGAAGTTT
The DNA here is from genome assembly GCA_023653785.1 of Ophioderma brevispina. NCBI lineage: Eukaryota > Metazoa > Echinodermata > Ophiuroidea > Amphilepidida > Ophiodermatidae > Ophioderma > Ophioderma brevispina. The sequence continues at coordinate 82,800 of JAMKCH010040287.1, forward strand.
GAGGCCTTATTATAACTGGCCTAGAAACCTGAAGCAGTGAATGAGCCGGACTCCAATTCGATTCAAATTGATTTTGAGATGTTGTCATAAGTTGTAGCCAATGTTATCGCAGAAACACAACTGAAATTGTTCATGATTTGGTAACTAACAATCACATTTTGGTAGAATTTTTTCATCAAAATCTTGCTTTTGGAATAAATTTGTAATGAATTAAAAAAAAAAAGGAAATTGAATTTTCATTCTTCCTGCCATCAGACATCAGATTGTGTTTGCTTGATCGCATCAGAAAAAGAGACACCTGTATATTCAAGGTCTCAACATGCTCAAGGTAAACCATGAAATTATGGTTATAGGGAACTATCGCAAGTGGTTGGTCTTTAAATATATCATTAACTATATCTATTCAAGGATAAAAACGAGCGCGTTGCTTGTTTGCCCAATCTTTAAGAAGGAATAGAAAAACAAAAATAACCAATACCTGCTGATAATGTGACACACCCACTGCGATCAGGAAGTTGCTTACGTAAAAACATTATTTTAACCACCAAAGTACTTTCACATCATGAATCCCGCAGTGGATATCAAAATGAAAGGTATTTCATAGGATACACGTGATTTTAACAATTACAAATTATTTTTATCTGTATCCAACTATATATCACAGAACAAGTTATTAAATAATAAAAGTCATGAATTCAATTAGCTTATATCTGCTATACTGTGTCTATAAATCGGCATTTCCAAATTAATTCCTAATTTTTATTTTGTCAGTGGTAGCATAATTCTTTTTCATTGTGTCTAATAAAGTTCTTAAGATGCTAAATGGAATATTTAGCATGTTAAACTATAATGCACATTTGAATCGCGTAAGTTTCACTTTTTTTTTTTTTTTTTTTTAAAAAAAAAGGAAATTGAATTTTCATTCTTCCTGCCATCAGACATCAGATTGTGTTTGCTTGATCGCATCAGAAAAAGAGACACCTGTATATTCAAGGTCTCAACATGCTCAAGGTAAACCATGAAATTATGGTTATAGGGAACTATCGCAAGTGGTTGGTCTTTAAATATATCATTAACTATATCTATTCAAGGATAAAAACGAGCGCGTTGCTTGTTTGCCCAATCTTTAAGAAGGAATAGAAAAACAAAAATAACCAATACCTGCTGATAATGTGACACACCCACTGCGATCAGGAAGTTGCTTACGTAAAAACATTATTTTAACCACCAAAGTACTTTCACATCATGAATCCCGCAGTGGATATCAAAATGAAAGGTATTTCATAGGATACACGTGATTTTAACAATTACAAATTATTTTTATCTGTATCCAACTATATATCACAGAACAAGTTATTAAATAATAAAAGTCATGAATTCAATTAGCTTATATCTGCTATACTGTGTCTATAAATCGGCATTTCCAAATTAATTCCTAATTTTTATTTTGTCAGTGGTAGCATAATTCTTTTTCATTGTGTCTAATAAAGTTCTTAAGATGCTAAATGGAATATTTAGCATGTTAAACTATAATGCACATTTGAATCGCGTAAGTTTCACTTTTTTTTTTTTTTTTTTTTAAAAAAAAAGGAAATTGAATTTTCATTCTTCCTGCCATCAGACATCAGATTGTGTTTGCTTGATCGCATCAGAAAAAGAGACACCTGTATATTCAAGGTCTCAACATGCTCAAGGTAAACCATGAAATTATGGTTATAGGGAACTATCGCAAGTGGTTGGTCTTTAAATATATCTATTCAAGGATAAAAACGAGCGCGTTGCTTGTTTGCCCAATCTTTAAGAAGGAATAGAAAAACAAAAATAACCAATACCTGCTGATAATGTGACACACCCACTGCGATCAGGAAGTTGCTTACGTAAAAACATTATTTTAACCACCAAAGTACTTTCACATCATGAATCCCGCAGTGGATATCAAAATGAAAGGTATTTCATAGGATACACGTGATTTTAACCATTACAAATTATTTTTATCTGTATCCAACTATATATCACAGAACAAGTTATTAAATAATAAACAAGATATACGTCATCTGAAGTACACTTAAAATAATTTTAAAAACTTATAGACACAGTGAAGTAAACTAGTAAATCGTTTAGCTTGTCTTTTAGATAATGGTTTAATATATTCTAGTTTGGCGCCATTTTTATTATCGTGTTAAATTTTCGACGGTATTATGCAATCATTTTTTTATCTTGATGTGTTTGTTACAAACAAATGGTATAATTGGAGGATTATAAAAGTCATGAATTCAATTAGCTTATATCTGCTATTACGTTATATAAATCGGCATTCCAAATTATATTCCTAATTTTATTTTGCAGTGTAGGCATAATTCTTTTTTCATGTGTCTACAAGTTTTAGATGCTAAAATGGGAATTATTTAGCGTGTTAAAATTTAATGCACATTTGAATCGCGTAAGTTTCCACCTGTACATGTGTAATACACTCATGTTTTGACAATTGTTTCCATCTCCCCCCACCCCCCCCCCCCCCCCCCAAGCAATGAAAGTGTATAATGAGTATCTTGTGTTAGACTATTTGACTATGACTGTTTTGTATCCTTAACATGTTTATTCATTTACTTTGTTTATAAGCAATCTTAAGTGAAAAAACCTGTCGGTAGTGAAACCACGCCCAAATTGGTAACATTTCAAAAAGGCCATGTGTTTAGATTTTTTTAAAGAATTCGTTTGTTTGATAGAATGCTTGCAAACTTTTGTTAATAACATATTCAAAAGAATGACCACACTCTTTGACATAAGTTTAACTTTATGTTATTTAAAAAAAATACCACTTACATGGTGGAAAAGAGATTTAACGTCATCGGGAGAAATTCGGTATTGGTATTAATCTTGTCAACGTTATGCCAATCTCTATTTAAGTCTTTCACAAAATCTTACACATATCACTATTTTGCGTTTCCAATTAAAAATGTCAGTGTTAAAGATATGAAATTATAGACATGGGACCTATTCTCGATAAGCGATTTTTTAAAATTGTGCGTTTTTTACTTTGTGGGTTTATTATAAGGCGATGTGGTCTCGTTACTTTGGAGTTAGGACAGCATCACATATTAACAATGTTCTTATTCCGTAAAGTATAAGAGAGCATCTTCTGTCATCATGGCAATGCCAATTAACACGTGGTTTGAGGTCCGACACTGTCCAAGGGGCTTCTACAAAAAAAAATGGTGGAAAGGCAAAAGCACTTCCTTGGGAGGTTGAACCAAATTAATTGTAACGAGATTTACGACCATGTCATAAAATGAAAATCTTGGGCTTTTAATTACCGTTTACAGCATACGATTTTGGTTATTGCAATCTAGAGAATATGGCTAATATTCTAAGAGGGGTTGGGATGATAGCAATTGTGCACTTTCGCAGACTGGGATAATTACACAATGAAAACGTGCCATGTTGATTAAGAACGTTATTGATTCTAAATAATTCATCCATCAAACAATTAGATCTTTTTTTCTTGTTACTTCATATTCAATGTATTCTTTTCGTCATAAGCATTCTAAAGTGACTTCATAAGTAAGTAATGAACATAAAATAAAGCACACGCCAGCTGTAAAACATATCGGGACTTTGAAACACTCATTATTACACATCTTGAATACTTTTTTTCATTTTGTTCTGCATCTAAAATCTTAAAATATTATTTATTCCACCACTTTAGTTATCATATCAAATAATATTCAATCGCTTAACAGGTTTCTTTGCATTATTACTGATGATTAAGTGCTTTTAAATCAATAAGGACCCTTTTAAACATATCAACATTGAGATTGCGCTACCTGGTATCCATTATGTGAACAGTGGCACAAGTGGTTATCACACAATGCTCTTAGAATATTAGCCATATCTCGGATTTGCATCAACCAAATCGGATGATGTAAAACGGTATTGAAACGCCCAAGACTTATTGGTGATATGATTGTAAAATTAGGTCACTACTTTATTTTTTCCGGTTTTTTTTCACCTCCAGATGAAGGCGCTTTTGCTTTGCACCATTTTTTGTGGACACCTGTCTGTGAATTAATCAGTTGCAATGCTACCTGAATTGGCTAATCTTAAAGGTGGGTGACCAAGAGTAGCTCAAAAGTGAGGGATAAGTCCTGCCAAAATTCAATAAGTTATCATTTTTTTCCAATGAAAACTGACAGAAAAAGAAGAAACAGCAGTATTCAAAGATGTTGATATCATCAATAATACGTGTTGCAGGTAAAGTGTCAGTACGGAACAGTTAATGACTAAAATATCCGGATTTTGTCCATATCGGGTTGTTTGTTTTTTTGGTCTTATCGCTTGTAGGGTATGTTAGGATACCTATACATGTACTTGTTACAACATGCAAAAAATCTGATTTTGCTGAATTGTATTTAGCAAAATCCACTAGGTGCCTTTAAGACGGGAAATGTTTCGTTTTATGTTATGAACAAAAAAAAAGGTCAACAAATATGGGCTGCGATGATTAATAAACATTTGCGATTAGGATGTTGTGGTGTAATAGTACATGGGAAATGTAATAGAAGTTTGGTTTAGTTTTTTTCATATACAATTGACACACCATTGTTTTTCCAGAATTCGTGGAGAATATGAAAATCATGGGTTGGTTTGTCATTTTACAAAAATGTATTTCTGGGTGTGGTTATTTGTACAGGGGTAACACTAATGTTTAACTTGTTTTAAAAATTTTACCAATCTGTTCGTTTGTTAATAAGGTTTCTAAAAAAGGTATAAGTAAGATCCTTAGAGATATGAATAGTGATCTCCCATAGACCCTGGCCATATTTGCCCTTCTTAATTATCATCAAAACGTCACTGACAATGGGATCTGTATATTTTCGGCTCCTGACCATTAGAGACGAACAATTGGCAACCATTTAAAAAACAAAAACTGATGAATGATGATGAAAAATTGTAACCCCCCCCCCCCGTGACCTTGAACCCCGTTTTTCCTTGCAAACTCTTAAAAACAAAACCCCTCAGATAGGGGTCAAACACAAGATCTTCTGTAATCCTTGAAATGTACTGAACATGAATGGTATACTTTAAAGGTCCCAGGAAAATGCAAATAGAATTGATGTGGTCTGTGTCACGTCTACCAAGGAGGGACCAGGAAGCATTCAATATTTGGGTGGTGTGACATCATTAGAGAAACTATTGATTTGTCAGGAGAGCAATAGGAAAAAATCCAGGGACTAGGTTGTGAATCTATTCATGACACTGACTGAAAATCAATCGGTCCACCACAAATGAGGTCACTGGTAGTGTATTCCTTTTTTCGGGCCGGTTATGGAATGGAATCTATTGTAAGATTGTTAGTAGGTTTATTCATCTCATTGCCTTTTTTATATTTTGACCCCTGTATTATAAAACTTGCCACCGAGAATTTTAATGAAAGGAACACATTTAAAAAAAAAATGAACTTATGCTTTTTGGAATCCTCATACAATTTTGATTTGAAACCTTTTTGCAAGTTGTATATGACAATTTTCACAAAATACAGTTCCACATGTACTTAATATGTATACTGCGAAAGAGAAAGAAAAACATACGAAAAAACTGGAACATGTTCGAGTCCTACCTACCTTTAAACATAAACAACACTTGATCTGCATAACAAAGAAAGAAAAGAAAAACCGAATTACACATAACAAACATGGTAACCAAGGACGGGAAGGGGAAATTGGTGTACAATTCCTTCTATTTGGACTATCATTACCATGGTTACTGTAAATCAAGAACACATTCATATACCAGATAAACGAAATTGTGATTTCGAAAATTTTAATTCCATTCTCTGACAAATGCTTGACTCGGTACACTAAATCTCAGTTAAACAATTCACAATTTAATGTAATAAAAACTTCTGTTCGGCGTACACATTTCTAAGAATTACGGTACACAAGCCTTTGATAATTGGAACGAATGGCCGACAATGGAAAAAAGTGTCTATCAATAAAGAAAAAGGAATACTTTCAAAACCGTTGGGAACTTTGTCACAAGGTGTTCTCCTATGTTGATATAAAGGATAGGATTGGCTTTCTTCCTTTTAAACCATAGTAGGTAGTAGAACATTTGCTCAGACGTATAGCGCCACCGCAGTCCTGTGATGTGAGGTGTTGGCTGGCTTGTTATGCTCAACCAACACTTAATATGTGCTCAATGGAGTGCTGTTCAATTTTAAATGTGTCGTTAATTAAAGTACAAAACGACATTGAAATATAAATAAATTAGATAACACTTTTAATAGCTTAACATGTAAGATTTAAACAGATTTAAAAAATATTCAAGGTCTAACGAAAAAGAAGGGAAAATCTCGAGAATTTGGCGAAATGTGAAAACTGGCATTGGTATTTTTTTGGAAGGAACGACCCCTCTCTTTCATCGGCTTTCCTGTTAATAAATAACAAAGAACTGTATCGGCATTTTTTTACATGTCGTTTCGGTGAATCGAGGAGATAACTGAAATATTGTAACAGATGTGTCAAAAATGTGAAATATATCTCCCAAGTTCGTATGACAGTAACGATAGATTGGCATTCTGTCCCTGAGCATCTATCATCCGTGTGTAACATGTTGAGCTAAGGTCGATTATGTTAATAAATTTGCTAATGATTCAAACAGTTTACATACAGATTCGTAAGTTAAAAGGACACAAATTGGAAAATGGACTCTTAATAAGTCACTCCACAAATTGAAAAACAATTTTTGTATGTTAATATTCAGTAAAAACAACAAGAGTTCGTATATCAGTTAGTTCGTGGCAATTCCTGCCTGCCACGGCAAATCAAGGTGTTGATATCCCTGCCAGATTTTTCCGTGTATCTATGTTAGGCACAATCAAAAGCATTCAGACCATGGAGGTAGGAGAGAGGGAGAAAGCTCTTCCCAATTACCTTTGACCGATGATCATCGCCCCCGCCCTCGTTTTTAATAAAACGGTCGTAAAACTATTGTATTGGAACACAATTAAACACGAGATCGATATTGAGTGCTATAGCATGTGCATCAACATGCATCGATGTACATAGTTAAGCAGATATGTAAGAATTTTGCATTTCTTATAAAAAGCATGAAAACTTGGCACTTAAATGTTTACAATTAATATGAGTATGATTATTTTTAGACATGGAACCACGTCACGTCATCATCTTCAAGGGTAATTCAAGATTCATTTCGGATCATTTGTCGTCATTTATTAGAAAGCGAATAGGATAGCATGTTCCTAAGATGAGTCATTGATTCTCGTTTTAACTGTTTTTTGGTTTTAAAAACTTGAATGTTTTGTAGCGCCGTATTTTTTAAAGTATATGTGGAGACAAACTCTAAGTTGAATTGGGAAGATAATGTCGGCTATAAACAATGGCACCAAATTCACAGTGTCCGAAGTTTCCCGTTTTTCAATTGTGGCCGAAGAGTGGCCACCATTTTGGTGAAATAAATGAGGCCTTGGCGATATCGGTTTTCACTCAGAGGAAAAACAGTTTTAGAAGACACATGATACGTGTACAAAGTATTGTTAAAATGGAACTCCATCGCCCATATTAACCAAGCATTGTAATGACATCGAGCAATGTTGATGCACATGCATTCAGCAGTAACATTGATCTCGCTGTCCGTTATTATTTGCAATGTAGGCCTATCAAAATCCATGTCATGTTTCAGTTTTTTAGGAAATATACAGATTGAATAAATTAGTTTATCAATGGAGCATATATAAATCCGATTGTTCCATTTGTGGCTTTTGGTGATTAAAATGTTGATAGACTTTAAGCATTTTCAAAACAAAGTCAACGGAAATGTATCCCCAGTGCGCTATGTCCCTGTATCTCTTCATGAAGAAGTTCATGTTTATGGTTAACGTATAAGACTTAAGAGCATAAGGAACATTTCCAGCATAAAAATATGCCCCCTCCATTTTTTAAATAATTTTCCATATATTAACCATCAAACATGGAGGGGGACAAGAAGCGTAAACCATTTATGTAAATAATATGCTTTGTATTTTGTTGTGCATGACAGATATCCGAGTAGGCTTGTTTATGGGGCCGCGTCATGACAGCAGGGGGAATTCAAAAACTTAGTGTTTTGTTTTCTTTTCTTGTTCAATAAACCTACGAAAGTCTCCGTTGATATTCTACAACAATTAAAATTTCGTGTCCTTTAAATGGAAGCAGACCCGTCTTGATTAAGTCGAAAATGTATGTCACAATAGATCCATGAGAATGTTTATGATGTGTTAGAGTTAAGCAACCTTATTCTGCATGATTTTAAGTATTTTGACCTAAATTGACCTTTCGTGACCTCTAGGTGACAGAACGTGACCTGTGCAGGTGGTCCCATATCAATGTTTTCCAAATTTAATTTCTACCTCTCTGCCAAATTTGAGGCTTATAACAAAATGCACAATTTTTACCATATCTGCTTAAACTAAACATTACAATTCTGTGGTAAAATATGACAAACTTCAGGACCCCAAAATTAGAAAACGGGCAACTCCGGGCACTGACTGTCAAGGTTGGTGTCATCATTGTTAAGATACGGCATTTTTCTTCCCAATTCAAGTTTAAGATTTGTTATTCTCCAAATATCATTACTTTAGAATACGGCGTCGTTTAAAAACAACAGTTTTCAAAAAACTAAAATCAATGTAAACTCATCTTAGAAACATGCTCTCTCCGATTTTTTGGACTGAAATACTCCGAATTTCGGCTGTCTTTGTAATCGACTCAATCTCTTTGTTTTCGTCTCCAATGTAAACAAACCACATGGCGCATCGGGGATAACCTTTCGCGCACAGGTCATATCTTGTTCAACTGAGCGTGCCCAGCTTCTGTCGGCGATGATCATGGAAATGAAAGAGTACCTCCCCTGCGAGAAGTGCCTGTGTTGGTCTATGCTTTTACAATGAGTTTGCCAAGTGATATAATGGGGATAATCGGCGTTGCGTAATGCCATTAGGGAAGAGCTTTCTCATTCTCTCCTACATCCATGATCAGCCATATAAAAAGTGTATGGGATTGTTACGATTTGTTGGCAATAAGATTAATCTTGATCACTCCCCTCGGCCCTCAAATGATTTCCCTTATAGGACCATTGCACGATCCCGAAATGATTCATTCCGTTGCCCATTTCAAAACGGGAATTTACCAGCCATCAAGTCGGCTGAAAAAGTACGATTAGGAGCGTAACGAAAATACCAGCAAACTTACCATCGTGACGTTGCACTACAGTTGTGTATCCTGTTAATCGTTCCGATCAGGTGACAAGTAGGTAAAAGTACGATCGAAAAATATCACGTTTTGGTCGTGAATTTCAACACCAGATGCCTCGATTGGTTTTTGTCCATAGATATTTCTTCGACATTTTGTAAGATAACTTTCACGTGAAAAGTACTTTGTATTGTAATTGTAGGCCACCTGTCGGCGGAGGCGAAACGAACAACACTGTTTTTTGTAACATGAACTCTGGTACAAACAAGTTCCGGATGGAAATGGGCACCGATGGATTGCATTCGGGGATCGGGCAAATTGGTATATCCGTAACGAGGGTGCTGCACAATTTATGCGAAGGGGCCGAGGGGAGTGATCAAGAGTCTTTCTTCTTGCGATGTCTTGTGGACGTCAAAGCGGTCAGAATACCTTTAAACACAAAAACCCCCCCCCCTACATGAGCCTTGGTGCACCAAAATGCTTTGATTTTTTTTTATATATAAAAGCCAGGTTTTCTTGAGAGGCTGCTACTGGTATCATGGGTAAACCAGCTTACTACCTGTCCCGGGGCCCATTTGTCGGCGGCTAAACCCGTTACCCATCGAGTTTATAAAAAAATCTGATGAGGGTCTACCAAATTAGAATGAAAAAAGGAAAGACATACTACAAGGGCGCCAGATTTCAGATTTTATTTGTCAATCAATCAATCATCAGTTGCAAAAATTATAACAGTAATTATTTTATATACCAATAGAATGATAATATTGAAAAGAGAAGTGATAATATAGAATAACAAATTACCGTTTATACATAATAATATAACAATGATAATGTGAACAGTTATACCACTTCATATATATTGGCAATAATGTAAAACAAATCAATTTATGTAAATGAAATCAATATGATTGGCGATTGACGAGGTCACTACTAAACCCAGAGCGTGAGGGTGTAGTGACCTCGATCTACCCCCGGGATCTACCATTTCTGCAGATCTAAACTATAGCTTGAACTCACCGAGCTTGAATAAATTAGAGCACCCTGCGCAGCGAGAAAATGAAGCCATGACGTCACACTTACATCGTCTGCATCACTATCTGATTTTATGAAAGCCGGCGTTGTGACCACTGGATATCGGTGAGGTAAACTACCATTTTACATGAAACTAACCTTACCGAAAGGTCGCTCCATCCAAAACAATACGTCGTAACAACCCTAACATACTAGACGAGAGACATGTTAATGTCTAAATTGCCGCAAGAGTGGAATTTTTGATCGACAGCCTTTAACGGCTGCTTTGTCTTCTCTGCCTCTGCCCGGTGTCATCGCCATCTTAAATTTCAACGTTGCCGTTTGATAACCATTACGTGCAATACGTTACCCTAACATCCCCTTCCGAAGTGTCAAGTAACAAGAAAAGCTGAGAGTCCACGTATGATTGGCGGGCTTGATAAGATTAACTCAAATTCTGTGAGTTTTAGCGTGTGTCAGACCTTGTTGTTCGTTAATAACTGAAGTATTGACCCAAAGACAAAAAATCCCTGAAGTTCAGCAAATTCACCCCCCCCTTTTGCCCCCCCCCCCCCCCCCCCCCCCCCCTCCCCCCCCCCCCCCCCCCCCCCATTTCAGGAAGTGTCTCTATTTGGTGCCAAAAACTGGCTTCATGGCACCAAAATTGGCAACACTTTCATGAATGTGAATATTATTTGATTTGGCTTGTTGTACGTCATTCATTCGAATGAAAACACTGTATCTTAGGATTGTTTAGTGAAATTGTAATAAAAATATTTAATTAATTTAAAAAAGGTTAAAGGTTTTTATCTTTTTTTAAATAAGACATTTTTTAAAAATAATAGTACTTTGGGGACGATTTTCTAATTTTGCCTTTATTTCAGAGCACGAGGTTAGGTTAGCTTGGGAAAAAAGACTGGCAATAACCCTGCCAACAGTCGGCGCTCTAATTTAGTCAAAGTCGTGCTTGAACTACGAGCTAATCATGCAAAGTTTCAAATTGCAAAATCTCCTATATTTGAAAAGTATTTCACAGCTAATATAGTATGTCCCAATACTTAAAACAATATTACAAAATTACCAGCATCAACATTATAGCCTAACACTTGGCCAATTGAAATCACACACAGTGGACTCATAATGACGTCTGGGAAATACCGTTGCAATCCAGTTATTTGAAACACACAAACACACCAACTCACACAATAACGTGGAAACCCCAGGCTAATACAGGACCTATAGATTCACCTAGAACGATCTCTAACTTATCAATAACGTCCTGCCTGATCTCAATATAACACTAGGAAATTACCATTTCTATTCCCTATGTACTTTGACAGAGTTCACACAAAATGGGGCTTATAACAGCATAAAACTTTACGAAGAGAGATGGTCTCGAAAAAGATGCTTACGCCAGAGAAGATTAATTCAAAGTAATAGCTCATAACACAAAAACGCTTTAACTCACAATCCTCCATTAGTATAACCAAATAGGGTTTAGGTTATAAAGGCCACAATCATTATTTTAATACACGCGTATGTTTCAAGGTCTTTTGTTGGTTTTTATTCAATAAGTGGATTAATTACGTGAAAAAAACAGTTAAACAAATATTGCCGTGATCTACATGACAACTATTGTCGATTTTTTTTATATTTTCAATTACCCATTAAACACCATTTTTAAAAATACGTATCTCGAAAACAAACTGACCTCTAATAAAGTAGAACACTTGTAAGGTTTACAGACAAATTTGGCAGGTCCAGGGAACATTTACAAATAGGCTCTACTTTCTTAATTGAGAGGTGTATTGAAACAGGTTGCGAAAAGCTTAGAAAAACTGAAACGTATTAGTAGGTTTATAATCTATTTAGGGCAAATGTTAATGGTTTGGGTCAGTATGTTGAAAGCAAGTAACAGATAATAGGTGGTACTTAGGCTATGTCGATGGTGTGTGCTAGTGTTATGTTGTCCTTCAAATGCCAAAGTACTTGGAATTGCTATTTTTAAATAAGAGGTATGGTTCTTATCGCTTCACTCATAATCAGGTATGATTCGTTAAGTTTCTGGGTTTTTTTTTAAGGGAAAGCAGAATGGGGTTAATAAAACAATTCTTCAATTAGAGTAATCTACCAGTATTCGAGAGTTCGAAATAAATGGATTTTTGGTCAATCATGCAATGCAAGCTTTTTGCATTGTATGCATGTTTCAGAATGAAGAGAGCGGTCCGGTCATTATTTATGCAAGTGGAATGGACGATTTGAAGGGGGAAACATACGAAAAAGTTGTAAGCGAGAGGGGGAACAAACATTTTTACATCAAAGAGGGGCAACAGCAACTTGATTAATTGGATTCATTTCATAAATTCAGGGGAATGCAAACCAATTTGAAAGGAAGCGAGGGGGAACACAATCAGATTTACCTAAGGGAATGGAGGACCTGAGGGGAACACGAAAATGTTTGACGCTAGCGGGAGGCATTAACATGTTCATAAAGAAGGGGGGACAAGAAAATTGGATTCATTAATAAAATTCGCGGGGAATGCGCAAACTTGAACGAAGCGAAGGAGAACACGATTTTTTTTGCCAAAGAAGTTGAAATCTCTTCCCCTCACGTGTAAATAATGTCACACTTAGTGACTGTCGATCCATGAGTGGTTCGTGATCATGAACCTGCTAGTAACTTATCCATATTCAAAAATATTATTTCGTGGAATAGAAAACATTAAATTTGAAATATTTGTTTAAAATTATTTTGCGATAAATCTATTTAAGAATAAGGTCAAAAATTTTAATTCATTTCCACTGGTTAATAGCCAGACAAAGTGTATTTCAGCATAAACCTAGTCGTAGGTACAAAAAGATTTGCTGGGATCGATTCTAATCGGCCAGCCCCCTACTTTGATCGTATTATATGTCATTTTGTGCAACCTGGTTGCCTCTTTAAAACATACCAATATTGAAAATGAAGTTTTAAACAGATATGCCATTACAATAAGGAGGGAGACCTAAAGTATATATTCAATGGAATATTCTCGAAAAGAGGACTCCTTCTTGTAAAGCTAAGCATTGCAACATGTTATACCTATACTTTACGGTACTTTAGAAATAAAGTAATATTTATTTCAAAATATGAAAACCCACAACCTTCACATTCTGTCAAATGAATCTTAAGTATATATTTTGTTATATTCACATTTCTTAAAAAGGATACAGAAGATTGAAAAAATATTAGAATCGGCTTTGTGAGGGTCAACGTGGGCATCTCAAGCTTGAGCCCACTCAACGTGATAGGAATCAAGGTGCAACTTTTCAATCATAGTCATCAAGGCAAGTTCCAAAAACCAACTGTATCTAAAGGTTTGCAATTCCAAGTCAGTGTAAGTGTTGTTATTGGATAGTTTGTTATAGTTTATTTCACAAAAAAATACCAATTTAAATTATTAATCTCATGCTCATCTGCTGGAGAACTAGTATGGCAAACTTTTAAAAAAGGAAACTTTGTTCGTTTATAGAGGGACACAATGTTTGATGAAAAAATTTATTAAGACAAAATGAAATTGGACCCTACTGAAATCACTTCCACAAATTTGTGAAAACAATTTGTGTGTTTTACATTTTGACAACAAAAAAGGAGGATTAACCAGAATATTCCCTCTAAAGCGTCACTTCTCAACCAAAAATGCTGACATTTACGCCGGGGTCATATACTACAGTGTAGCGTGGACGAGTGTCCTAACACCATCAGTTCTATTGTGTTCTCCTTGAGTGCTGAGCATACATTTGTTTCAACCACGGTACTCAAAGGTTCGTCTACAAGGTACGTTATTCCTTACATGTTGTTATGGTAGTTAGGACACTCTCTATGGGGACACTCAGTTTCTTTACACCGGCATTTTTTTAAAAACTGAAAAGCAAGCAGTCATCAGCTCGCAGACCCTACTATTGTATATGTGCTTAATCCCAGATATCCACCTTACTACAAGCCTGAAGTACAATATGAATCTCGGTCTGAACATGGAGTAGGAGGAGAAGGAGAAAGCATCCTCCCTAATTTGCATTAAGCAACGCCGATTATCCCAATTATATACTTTGGCAATCATTGTAAAAGCATAGACCAACCAAGGCCACTTCTCGGGGAGTACTCTTTCATGTTCCAGATCATCGCCGACAGAAGTGGGGCACGCTCAGTTGAACAAGATTAGGACCTTGCGCAGAAAGGTATCCCCGATGCGCACGTGGGTTGTTTACATGTGGAGACGAAAACAAAGATGATTGAGGCGATTACAGCCGAAATTCTGGCTTTTCGTCCAAAAATCGGAAAAAAATCGGAGATAGCATGTTCCTAAGATGGCTACATATGATTTTAGTTTTGAAAACTGGATGTTTTGAAACGCGTTATTTCTTAACGTCTGATATTTGGAGACGAAATCTAACTGAATGTTGGGAAGAGACAAATGCCAGTCGTCGTATCTAAAAACAATGGACACACCTATAGACAGGCCGGATGCCGTTCTCAATTGGTCTGACGTTGGTCATATTTACCACAGAATGTAATGTTGAGTTAAGCAGTAATGCGTAAAAAATTGTGCATTTGTATATTTTATAAAGCATCAAATTTGGCAGGAGAGGTAGAGGGAATTATTAAATTTGAAAACAATTGGATATGGAACCACCTGCACAGGTCAAGCTCAAGGTCGCCTAGAGGTCACAAAAGGTCAATATAGGTCAAAATACATTAAGGCATGCAGAATAAGGTTGCATAAACTCTAACACATTATAAACATTCTCATGGATCATTTGTGACATACATTTCGACTTAATCAATCAAAGACGGTCTTCTCATTTTAAAGGACACGAGAGGGGAGGGGGTGGAGAAGAGAAAAACCATTCCCCTCCCGAGGACCTTTCGGTTTAGGTTCGGTTATTGAACAAAGAAAAGAAAACAAAAAACTAAGTTTTAATTCCCCTGCTGTCATGACGGCCCCATCAACAAAATACTCGATATTCTGTCATGACAACAGAAATACAAAAAGCCTATTGTACATGAAGATGGATTTTTACGGCTTATGTCCTCCAGGTTTGATTTAATATATTGGTAAAATTATTTTTTTTAAAAAAATGGACCATCCCCCTCTCACTCCCCCTCATTACCAACGAGGGTGCCCATATTTTGCTGGTTGGAAGTTCTCTACTCTTTAAGCGTAATACGTTAACATAACCATGAACATTTTATTGAAGAGATACAGGGAAATAGCTCACTGGGGATACATTTATGTCAATGCTACAAGTCATATCAACATTTAATCAACAAAAGCCACAAAAAAACAACGGATTTATAATGAGCCATTGATAACTGAATTATTCATCTGATATTTCCTAAAAAACATGAATAAATTGAAATGGATTTTGATAGGCCTTACATTGCAAAAAACAGTATAGAGATCAAGGTAATGTGAATGCCTGTGAGCAATCAAAACATTGAATCAGATGTACTTACCAAATTGCTTGTGTGTGGTAAATATGGCGATGGGGACGTCCATTTTAACAATACTTTGTACACGATATGTGCTTTAAAATGTATTTCTCTGAAGTTGAAAACCGGATATCGCAAGGGTCCATTATTTTCACCAAAATGTGGACAACTTCGGGACAAAATGAAAAAAACAGGGCAACTTCGGACACTGTGAATTTGGTGCCATTGTTTATTACGAATTTTCTTACCAATTCAACTTAGATTTTGTCTCCACATTACTTTAAGAAATACGGCGCTACAAAAATTCAAGTTGTTAAAGCCGAAAAATACGAGTTTAAAACTCGAATCAATGTAATATCTTAGGAACATGCGATCCGCTTTTAGAATAATGCACACAATGATCCGAAATGATCTGGATTTACCTTGAAGATGATTGACGGTGGACGTGGTCCATGTCTAAAAATATCAATACTCAGTATTATTGTAAACATTTTGCCAAAGTTTCATGCTTTTTAAAGAATGCAAAATTCATTACATATCTGCTTAAATATGTACACGATGCAATGTTGATGCACATGCATCAGCATCAAGAATCGGTCTCGTGTTGTATTGTTCCAATACGATAGTTTTACGACTGTTTTCCGAGGGCGGCGATGATCATCGGTTCAAAGGGATTTGGGAAGAGATTTCTCCTCACTCCTACCTCCATGGCCTACAACTGTTAAAAAAGGGTCTGTAGAATTATCTTTAAAGCGGCACTAGCAAATTTTAAGAAAATATTAAAAAAACCAAAATTATTCAATAATCTTCAGTTTTTACCTTAACTAACATTAAAACATTACCATTGGAAAGCAGAAAGACAAATGTAAAAAACGTGGTTAGAAAAATAATACTACACATTTGAAAAAAGGAGGAGTTATTATCGCTGACCGTGTTTATTTTTCGTAATATTCGTGTTCTTTTTAAACTTACTTGTTTTTAATGTAAGAATCTGAACTATGAGATCGTTTTACCAATTAAAATGTGTTAAATAACGTTATAAGTTACGTCATTTTAAAACATGCAAAATCTTACTTTTCCCTATCATTTTAAAAAAGTTTTAAAACTCTTTCCTCCTTTTGTATTATATTTAGTTTTTTAATTGAAAAAGTGTCACACACACACACACCACACATATATATATATTATATATATATTATATATATATATATATATATATCTATATTATAGAGATCAGATATATATATATTATATATAATTTTAGTCATGTAGTGTAGTGGATAAGGTTTAGGACTTGTAATCTTACGGCCCAAGGTTCGAATCTATGTAAGTCACAGTATTAAGTTTCTTCATAATTATGAGGATTAAGTAACTGTGACATTAGAATGTGACATTACACTATAAAACACAAAGTGTATATAACTGGTTTTTTTTTAAATCCTTTTTTTTCACCGTTTCCCATTATTGCCTTTTTCTCCAAATTGTTTGCACGGAAATATAACTTTTTACAACATGTGGTAAACGTAAATACAACGTTGTATGATGCCATAGTACAAACGTGAAAATTTGGTCAGAGGATTGTAATAACGTTTAATTCTTAATATCTTTCTAAACAAGTCAAAAACAAAAATAATGTTGAAGCTGAGATTTTTACGCCGATATTTTACGTTCCTGCAATTTTTCGTAAATTTTACGGTCAGTGATTTTAGTTCGCAAGTTGTGAGTCCCAGGCTGCAGAAAATCCCTGTTTTTTTTAAAGTTATTTTTCACAGTTTGTAGGACAATCATGCAATGCATTTAATGCTGTAGATGGTTTAAAATAAAGCGTTGTATTGATCATTTGATATTCCAACCATCGCATGACTATTGTATTTTAGCCACCCTCGCCACGCATTAGTTAATTCTAGCATGATACCCCGGTCGGTCAACACCATACCGTATTTTATATCAGTTTAAATTTTGAAGTTGGCCTATTTGCAAACATCGAATAATCAAATTACACTGACCAAAGATTATCGGCTTCGATGATCATGCAACGTGCACCTAGTCAATATTTGCCATGAATATCACAATGGATGAAGGTAAAGAGAACTGGCACATTTGAAAATAGGCGCCCCTTCAAGATTTTGCAAAATCGACCTCACCCGAAAGATTAAGACCAATCAGTCCTTATGGGGAAAACAGAACGATTTTGATAATTTAAACGTCGCCGGCGACAGTTAAATCCAGCAGACGACGAAAATGCGTTTAACATAAGAACACGCACGCCGTATGCATGTATCCCACGCTATGCACACACTGCATGTTTGGTCGGTCTATAATAAACCCCTTTTGGGGTGGTTTTTTTTTTTTAACTATAGTGAGTACGAGTCAAAACTACTTCATGTAATATACACATTGTTGATTAAGTTATGGAAAACTTAAAGTGGCCTAAACTTACCTGGAGTCTTTATCCCTCATAGCCAATGTCCTATCTGTTTTGGGGTATGTTATTTTTGTGTTAATATATCTATGTTCTTCCAATGGCCTAGACTATTCATTTGAAAGCAAATGCAAGTAATTGGATATTTGTGACAATGGGTCAGTGCCGCTTTTAAAAGCGGGGCGACAACAGTGGTCCATATCTATCCATCAGGATCTGAACATAAAACTACGCATTATGATCCAGTGGCACGCGCACCAGACTTTTTTTTTGGGGGGGGGGGTGTGGGAAAACATCAACAGTTTTTAGATTTTTTACCACCTTGGGACCAAACTGACGAGAATGTCCAAATTTGGTAATTTTTAGCTTAAACTCGCCAGATTTTGCCAATTATTCTACCGGGGACGAAAGGGGGGGGGGGAAGAGAAACAAAATGGGGGAAAAAGCAATGAGTCGGATAACATCTTGTTCATGATGCTCACTGATCGGATAGTCGAGTCCGCAGGTGCTTAGAAGACTGAGCTGGTTCCTGACATCTGCATTAACGAACATAGCAAATGGTGTGGGTATTAGGTGCTCCCAAATGGACATAAGGCTTCATACCATAATTGGTACATTATCTGCGAAACGCAAAATGGGACGAAGTTTTAAACCCAGTATAGTTCTTCCATTCAATAAGGTAAAACGAAGACCTTGATTTCCAGCGAGAAAATGTCAGACCACACACAGCAAGAACAACTTCTTGTGACAACTACATCGATGTGCTCTCATGGCAAGACGCGTCATCAGATCTTTCACCCATTGAAACATCTTTAGGTGGATGCGTGCATGCCATGCAACAGTTATCCCAATTCCAGCAGCAACCCACTTCAAGGGCTAAATGAAAGACTTCACAAGAGTGGTACTGGGTAAGGAATTCCCCAAAACCTCTTATCCAGAAGCTTCAGAAGAACGATTGACTGAATACATCAGAAGTGTGGTGTGGTTTTTGAACCGGGAGTTCACCACAACACGCGTTGTAAATCTCAGGCTCTTGTTATGTTATTTGGACATGGCAAATCGCTTGCGATGTTTATACCATGACTTTGATACCAAGATGACTCGATGACTTCAACGATGTGCGTTATCAAAGATTTCTTATGCCATCGGGCAATCTTACGCAAATATGATATGATAATCAATGCTTTAAAAATCAATACGGTTTGGGCGGCTAACGGGTTAGACCTAGACGTACCTATGCTACTTCTACTAAAGATGGTCAAGGGGACATTATGGTGTTATCTTCGTTAATAATTTTCAGAACCATGCAGTTAAAAATGTTGGCGACTATGCAGCTCTGACATTCAGAGTATGACAGAATCTAGAGTAGGGCTAAATCCGGAGGAATGGGATACTCCATTGCTGGAGATGGACGGTGTAAGGCTGACCCCCATTTTCAGCATAGTTGTTACCAAAGAGTCCATATTTTGTGAAAATTTCACCCAAAGACCCCATTACACTGTCACCAAAAGATACCCTTTTTGAGAAAAATTTTCATCCAAAGATCTGTATTTTTACTGAAGGAGAATTACACCGATCTTTGGTGCACGAGGCCTAGCAATTGATGTATTTGTACGAAACCGGTACATTTTATGGTATATTGCTGGCACCCAAGTTGACACCAAAGTTTTATTCTTACGGTTTACACCGTTAATGTTCAGCTTTCGCTGTAAATTAACAGCAATACCACAGTGTAAAATTGTGACCAGCTCACAAAAAACATACATCGCTGGATTCAGGTTTGACCTACGAGCCTGTCGAATTGACAATATCAAAAATTTATGAATTATGTAAGTTATATTTTGGGACACACTTTCAAAGGGTGACCGTTCCTCAAAAAGGTTTAAATATGTTGAGTTAAGGTGAATATTAGATCAATAGTTTACTTTTTGCAATTTCATTACCACGTTCATTTCTGTGTCATTTGTATATCCTTATTGTCCATTTTCTTCAAATTCAAGCCTAAAACATATAAATCCAGTAGGTAAAGAATTTCTCATATTTGACGAAGGAAAAAAATGTATTAATACATTATTGTAAATCTCAAATGCGGCAGATTATGATCATGTCAAAACGCTATTTCAAAATTTGCGACATGTTTCTGGTTTTATTAGAGCGGGCCACGTTTTAGATTTCACACGTCTGTAGCTTAAATATACATAAAATGTAGAACTGTCTGTTATTTTTAACGATAAAAATACACTAATTTCTGACAGGTACCGTGTCATAAATAACTCACATACAGAGAATTATGTCCATGTAATTTCTTTATGGTGTAAACGTCTTTCTCCGAACATATCTGTTAAACAAGGTCGGTGACTGCATACAATAACCATTTTTCTGCTGAAAAATTGTTTGACTCTTTGTAGTCATTGGTCACTGACCCTGCAGTCAATGTTAGGTACTGAATTTGTCTATTGTGATTATGGTGATATGCTATTTTAGGCCTACACAATTTGATTCGTCTATGACTTGGGTAGCCATTTGAAGGAATAGGTATATACCGTATTGTTTGAACCTGTGAGGTCTATCACCTTTTATACGGTATCTCTGGTTGGCTCATTACATGATATATCATGATATAACCTCTGAGTAACCAATCAAAACAGACCTTCTTATATTCTGTACAAAAAGTATAAAGTTTATTCTTATTATGTCTAAGTTTCTGAGTGAACTAATTACATCAAGTTAGCCCGTTAGCTTAGACATTCGGCGTACACTCGGGTCCAAAACATGACGTACGGTGTTTGCAACGCCGAAATAAAGTGTCTAATTAATTATCTTTCTTTCTCACAACCACTTCCCTTATGCAAACTCTTGTCAAGTACATATACCAACACGGGGATCCCACACGTACGTACCAGACATATTTTGCTTACATGACAAACATATTTATTCATACAAAAGCTCATATTTTCAATATAAATGTCAGTATGGCATCACATTTCCAATTCGAGTGTTTGGAAACCACTTGAAATTTACTAAATAATAGAATGTTCCCGCCGTGTTGGCAGCAGAAAACAAATACAGTAGCAGTATGTTCACTATTTCAATACACGTACACGTACATTCTGTAAATTAGTAATATGTATTCTGGTTCCTGGTTCAATAATAAATGTCTCGGGAAATTAAATATAAGACTTCGACTTACCAACCAGTGAAAATGTCATCCTGTTTTCATAAACCTCAAAAAAGCTTGTAAACGAGTATACTAATTAAATGAATAAATTCAAAACTACGTTCGTATATCATTCATTATTTTAGCACACATATTTAATGCATGCCCATTCACTTTCACGGTTGCCTATAGCTGGTATGTGAATTTTCACTGCAATGTTAAAATAGTTTAGAAATACGAGAACTTACTTTTGTGATAGATTTGTTTAATTTTAAAGATAGTTATAACATAAGAATATTCCCTCTTACATAATACAAAACTTGGCCAGGTCGATAAAATGAATTGTCCACACCATATGTTGTAAATCGGAGGTTGTTAGTAATTGATCAATTACCAACAACCTCCGCTTTGCAGACGACATTGTGTTGACGGCAGATTCCGAAGGTGACCGTGAAACATTGGTCAACCAAGTCCACACAATTAGCAAACAGAATGGCCTCATCATTATCACAGGAAAAAACAGAGGTTCAGGTGATTAGTAGGGAAACTTACCCTATTTCCATCCACATCCAGGGCAAGCTTCTCCCGTCCTTTACCTATTTGGGAGTAGCCATCATTGAAGATGTCACTGGTTCTCATGACATCAAGATAAGAATTGGTTTTGCTATGGAAGGTATATGTAGAAACCAAATTATAATTGTAAAGAGTCATGATCCGATCACTGAATACCCTCAATAGTTCTCATATTTAACCCCCATGCTATAATTTAATGCCACAAATTAAATATGGTAGGGTGAGAGTACAATACAATAATTGAAGTTTAAACTTGAGTATGATAGCAAATTACATATTACATTTCTAGATATGGTTTAAAGTAGTATCGATATGGTCCTTATATTTCATCCATTATTACACCCCCCAAAAATTGGTCTTATTAACAGATTAACTAGGAGTAAGATTTGTACTATCTAAAGTAATTTTGATTTTATCTTTATATTTGCTATATTGCCATTGTCGTGAAATTTGTTTCGGTAGTATTAACTGCTATATTAACTTAAATAGTTGCTTACTTCACACCATTCATTATTAATCAGGTCAACATTTTAAAGATCTGACACCTCCGAGCATGACACTTGTATTAATTTCCTCTTTTTATGGCTTATTTATATTCACAAGTGCAGATTTCAACCAAACAATGTGTCAGTTTTGTTGCATTTTTCAATTTGCTCAAATTGAAACAAAAACTTGAATATAAAATTGTTGAAAGTAAAGAGAAATTAGGGTAGCATTTTAAGAAATGGACTATTGACCTTGAAGCCTCATAACTCTCCCTTTTTTGTTGATGGTCCTGTACACTTTATTGTAATGCCATGGCGATATCAAGATGGTGTGAGAGGTGTGTTTGTGTTGTGTGAGAATGGGTTTGTCTTTGTCTTTCGTCCTGTTTTTCTGAATTTTGATAAATAAAACACACAAATGGGGAAAAAAACTTTTGTTAGAATATGGAATAATATGTCGTATTGTCTGCCAAAAAGAACACACTATAGAATGTACGATATATATTGATATGATTTATATATAGAATTAATAAAAGTGGACCTACTATGGAGCCCTGGAGAACTCTACACCCGATATCTTTGACCTGTGATCTACAATAATTATAATACATATATGTCATGTTTTATGAAAACCAGAGCTGCATAATATAAAATGTCCTACAGGTGTTCTATGTACCCGTAGTGCAGTTCTACAACCTGGAGTAATTCATGAACGATTATGCGTTTTGTACCACAGGACAAACTGGAGGGATTCCAAAATTCCACACATTCAACAGAGTGCATTAAGGTACAGGATACAATTCCTTTTGTTATATAATCATTATAATCATGATAATCAGCAATAGCTGCTCAGTTCGGCCTAGCTTAGACAAATCCTGGTACATATTGCTTTCTTTTACCATGTTTACAGAGATAATTTAGAAACCATTCTAATACAATGCCTCTGAATCTACAATGTATAAATCTCCGAAGACAAATATCATGATCACTAGTATCAAAGGCCTTTCACAAATCAGGTATATTACCTGCTGTTGTTATTTTTCTATATACAACTTGATTGTTCTAGTAATTCAATGAAGCGCAGTTAGGATGTTCTGAGGAAGTGTAATACTGGGGATTTTATTTCGGTAGTTAATTATCGAGGATTTGGTTAAAATATGTGTATCAGTAGGCCACATTACAGTAACTCTAAACAATTAGGGATTGCATTTTAAATATTGGGCTTCTGGAAAACAAAAAAACAGTGACATATGGAAATTGACCGTAATTTTCATAATTTATCCTGACAGTTTGGGGAATAGTTTATTGATCTTCTTGTCCCAGAAAACCTATGTTGCATGAGATGGCGATCATCGTGGAAAATGCTTTATGTAAATGCCATGATTGGCCAGTGGTTGATATTCTCTATTGACCCCTTTGAAGCGCCAGAAAACAATATTTAACACGAACAGTGTCTTCCAAGGTGTTGTAGTAGGGCTTTGCCTTAATTAGCGGCCATTGGCAATTGGTGGCTTATAAATGCAAATATCCATCATCTTATAATTTGTCATTCATGTATTTTAAACAAAACATTAAAACCCATGGTCGATGTTAATCTATGATTGCAATACAAAAGTTCAATTCCGCCCTGGGGTCCGTTCCCGAACAAGTTGTTCGTACCCTCTTTCTATTGCAACTTTTGCGTAAAGTCCACACTTACGAATTTATGCGTTCCCGAAACTTAGTATGCACTTACGATGTTTCTTCAAAACTTACGAAAGATCTACGTCTGTTTAACTAGCACGTATGCTTTTTCCACGGAATGTTCATGCGTTCCTGAAATCTTATTAGTCGCAGGATTATCGTAAAGTTACGCGAAATTTATAGTCTACTCAGAGTTGACGTAGACTTGCCATGCAACGATACAAGTTGATATCCTGGATTATGGACGAGCTAGTATTCGTGATTTGATGAAAAAAGGGATGTCACGCTGGGAGATGATTGTAGAGATTATTCCAACCATCTTGAACATGTCGAGACCCGGGGGGAGGTCACTGTGGTTGGTTTGTTGGTGTGTGTGTGGGGGGGGGGGGGTGGGGGGGTATGTGGTGGGTGTATGTGTGTATGTACCGGTTACAAATTTTCCGTAAATTAAGAAACAGGATTTTCCGTCAAATTTACGGAACAAATCTGTTTTACAAAAACAATAAAAATAAAAAACAAAAAACATAAAAAATGTTTAATTTACGGAAATATTCAAAAAATTTCTGGCAAGCAATATTCGGAATTTTTTTTTTTGGTTACGTAATTTCAAATTATGGAAAAATTTCTGTTAAAATACAATTTTTTCCATAATAGAGACAAAAAGTCTGTTAAGTTTACTGTCAATTCCGTAACTGACAGAAATTTCTGTAAATTTACCCTAAAAATTTACTGGAAATACTGCTGCCAGAAATTCCGTAAAATTTACGTAAACTTTTTTAACAGTGGATCTGTGTGTCACCCAATGACGAATTTCAAAACTATAATTTTAAATCTTTATGTAGGCCTACTTTTTTATTTTTTTTATTTTTTTTATATACATTTCAAAAAGATTTCTTTTAAAAAAAAAATAAAAATATGCCTCTTTTTGTGTATTTCAACCTCTCATTTTTAGGGGCATGTCCCCAAAAGACCTCCGTGTTTTCAGCACATCACCGTTACTTCCAAAGTTGAGGTCCCCTTCCCCCCAGTTGATTAGGAGTCGATGCATGAGCTACGTAGTAGAAATGGTGAAAACTTATATAAAAATGTAGGGTTATTTTCCGTTTAAGTGAGGAATAGTAAGTGTGTTTCGCTAATGTAGCCTAGAATGAACACGTCACACGACACGGTATATGTAGTTAAAGGCACTGGCCAGATGTAACGGTATTGAGAAAAAGTTCTATTGTATAATTATTACACCCTATAGCGTACCGACATGCATTGACATTGTAAAAAAAAATTAACAACATATTATTGTGAGTGTTGGTTGCTAAAAAGGTTCAAATACTTACATTTACCGTCTCAAGAATAACTGCTCTTGTGCATGAATACTATTGATCCACACAATACTATATTAGTACTGTTATCTAAATGGAAGACGACAACTAATAGGCCTATACACTATGTGTCCTTTTGAAGATATGAAATATACGCGAGGTGTCATCAAGCGGGGGGTCTTACGTGTTATGAAGTGAGTGGCGATCATCAATTCGCAGAGTGAATGATATAGCTGTTAGAGTAAGGTGGGTAGCAGCTGTGATCAAGGTTTTAAAGCAAGAACCAAAGTATAAACCCCATAACCTGTTTGCTAAAAGTAAAAAAAAAAAATCTACGCTATTATCATGACACCAACGGACCCTCTAACAAGTAATATTTTCCATTGCTCAAAACAAAATTTAATCTGCAAATTGATAAAAAAATCTCAGGTGACCAATAAAAAAATTATATCCATATTTCAAAGAACCATATTCTTTAATGCCGGGATTTGACAATAATACATGGCACATAGGCCTATGTTATATTTATTGAGAAAAAAACTTTACAATACCGAGCATGTGCCAAACACGTTAGTATTTATTGCATCTGGCAGTAATTAAAGGTTTATCATTTGATAAAAAAGGCCCTCCCAAATTCGATTTAAAAAAAAGAAAATAACAAAATAGAGTATGGATTACACTAAAATTGGGCACAGAAATGAAAATAAACAGCTCTCTCTCGCTAGATATAGCTAATTGAAAGAGTTACTATAATTAAACATTTATTATAAAACTAATTAATTATAATCGTGAGGAAAAAAAAGGTGAAAGCACATGATGTTAATGAAGCAAATAAATATATGAAAATTAACACACACACACACACGGCGAACAAACAAAATGAACGAATAAGACCAAGTTGATCGACATCAAGCGAACCTGTCCGAGTTTTTTTTAAATATTGTTAAAGTTATCTACCTACCCCACACAATAAAAATCATTCATACCTGATGATAATAGCAAGTTGTAACTTTCGCAAACGTGTCTCAGACTTTGCACCAGCACAGAGCCCAATTTAACCCATCAATGAATGGAATGACCTTTAAGTCGGCTTAGTTTATGTTAACGGAAGATTGTCGTAGGTTTACTGAGAAATGCACTTACGGACTCCATCTGAAGTCCACTGTTCAGGAAACGCTACTTACCCATGGTCGTAACCAACACTCTTAGGCAATGCGTAAGATGCAACTTTTACGTTATATTTCGGGAACGGCCCTGGTTAGTAAATCTAAAGATCTTTTTTCCGGATGCGTAGTACTAGTTATTTCACCAGAACAAGTTCCAACTTTGGGAAAGACTTCCATCTGTACCCCCCCGTATATATTTACATTGGATACAAAATTATTTTAATTTTGGCCTTGTTTGATCAAAACCGGAATAAACAGCTTAAATAATAACATTTTAAGTTGCATGTAAAATAATGAGAGGGGTACACATGGAAGTCTTGCCAAACTTTGAATTAAATACCTGATTTGTGGCGACCACTGAATGATGTACGGAGAGTGTTCATTTCATAGCGTCTTTGCAGTCCTCCGCCCCCCCCCCCTAAATCCGCGACACTTCCCGCCTTCCCCTGAAATTCTTGCACCACTTATAGTCGATTCAAACCATCGTGTACCTCTAGTCTTTTCCGAAGGGTTGAGCATGAAGAGGGGGTGTGCAGTGTGTGGAAGTTGAAATTCCACGCTATTGAAACAGCAATGCAGCTTGAAACAGCAGTCCGACAGCAGCGAAAAATCCAATTCTTGCTCAATGAAAAGCATTCAAAGTTTCGTCAACGCATTAAGCTACATTAAATCCAACCCAACCTGGCTAATCGTATTTGCTTCATGGTATTCAATGTAGACACGCTAATCGAATGGTATTCCAATTTTGGATTAGGTATTTGGATACAAGGAATAAAAGTCTGCATTGTAAAGATGTGCCATACAAAAAGGCCCAGATATCTAGTTCTTCATGAAACAGGTGAATCGGGCCACATATTTGCCTCCTCTCCCAACTATCGACGCTTTCAAAACTTTCCTCTGGTGACACGAGGGATTGGACTTAATATATGTTCTAGATTTAGATATGAAAGATAGACGAAGATATCGTGAAACATCTTGTCAACATGGTATAATAGGTGATAAGTTTTCAATTCTCTGGGTTAGATTTAATATCAATATAATAAGCCAATTCGCATTTGGTATATGCAACACTTTCCGATGTATTATTAAGGTAAAATTAGCCTTTTGATTTGAGAATCCTTGTGACTATCTCACCTAAAAATTGTGACACCAAATCAGTGACCTGGAAACAAGATCCCCACTGCACAATACTCTGAACACTGACAATACTAACTTTTTGAATTAACATATTCTGTGTATTCTGAGATTGTCAAAGTTAGTAGTAACGTTCGACAATTTGTCAGCAGGACAAATTGAAAAGAATTCCGATCGATTGTATGTAAAATACGGACGAAATTCTAGATCAGCAAGCTCAGTGTATAAAGTACGTGAATGGCGTTAAGGGCCCATCGCCGCCCCGTCCCGTTACGATTTTGGGAAGTAGTTGTAGCAAGATTATTTATCGCATTTCTCCCGAAAAAACATGATATCTTTATCGTTTATAAGATTAAGCTAATTTGAAAATTATCGAATGTCCGCAATGATAATTTTTCTAAAAATGTTTGAAAATCCAGAAGAAGACATATAATATTTAAGATGCCTTTTCAAAAAAGATCAAAAGGAAATTAATATGTCTCACTCTTGTTGTATAAGAAAAAAAGTCTATGAAAAACGTTGATGAGGGGATACATTTTATTATTATAAGTTTATTATGATTAGTTTATTTGTTGAGGTACAATACACTATAACGTGAGAATAGATGTACCTATTTGCCTATACATTTTTAAACTCAATTACAGATTGTATGTACGAGCGCGGTGTTAAGGTTATATGTACGATTATACTTATACGCCAAATAGTTAATTAAAGAAGTGGATGAAGGTAATTACAATAAACTACAATTACAGGAAACATAAATGGACAACACAACAAGGTACCTTGGCAGAAATGGCAGACAAACCAGCCAATTATTGCAATTGACACCTTGTGCTATCGGTACACAAATAATTCAATCGAACAATATAAATTCAGAATATGAGTTAGAAACATATTTTGATAACGACGAGCTCCCTTTAAAGGACCCTTTTTGTCCATCCAATATTTACCTTATTAACACAAACCTTTGGATCTGCGCTAATCCATTGTCTTTGTAATTCAGAAATTGTTAAATCTGTGTCGTACACCCCTAACGTCCATAGATGAAAATCTGACGATCACCGCTTCCGTAGATCTATGGAAATTCCCTCTAAAACAAGGCAGGAGTCCGCCTTCCGT
This sequence comes from Ophioderma brevispina, assembly GCA_023653785.1. NCBI lineage: Eukaryota > Metazoa > Echinodermata > Ophiuroidea > Amphilepidida > Ophiodermatidae > Ophioderma > Ophioderma brevispina. Next base: position 111,587 of record JAMKCH010040287.1, read on the forward strand.
GAGTTTTATTTTTCAAAAGTGCGTTTAAAAGTGCAATTAGGACGCGGTAGTGATATAAGAGGGTGAACCAAAGCTTTTAACAGGTAAATCCTGTCAAATTAAGACGGACCTTCTTTTTACTTGCACCAGTCTTTTGTTCCTGACACTTTGTTGATATTTGTTCCTGTGACCAAGCACGTTTTCGCCGAGTACAACAATACTCTACTACTGAGTGATGTAATGATTGGAAGATAGATAAGATAGATACCGCCAACTTATTCCAGTCAACAGTCAACCTAAAAACTTGCAAAGTAGCATGTTGAACTGCAGCCACGGAATTACAATTCATCTTTGACATGATCATCAATTCAAACAATTCTAAACAACTTACAGGAAAATGTCTGCTTCAATTCAACATATAAATATAGCCAACCTCAGTTATCAACAAATGGCTCACATCGACGTAGGTTTGAACAGAAGCTCACAAACACCGCCAACATGAACCCAATGGCAACCCACAATTTACCAGCCTCCCCCCCAACCAGTACCCCAACTAGCCAGCAAAACCTCAACCTAGAACGCCGAGAACCGCGAAATTCTAGTTATTACTACTTATACCTGATCGTACTGACCCATATTTCCCCCTATGAACAATAATAAATCCTGATTTATGTTAGCATTTATTTGTGGTAGAAAGTACTAGTTTAATCCGGTTATTCAAGGAATAACTTTTCATGTCATTATGTACCTAGAAAACAAATAATCCACTAACCTTGAACTAACTTGACTTTTATTTTTCTTAAATCTGTTGTTATTGTGATAGAGGACCCTTATCTTATTACATAATTACAGACTATTGAGACTAAGAATGTAGTGATGAAATTTCGCTATGTCAAAATTTTTGACTTTCGGTGTCATTATTAACTTCAAACGACAGCTTTGTAACGACTATGCTGCTGGTATTTCAATTGATTTCTCTTGCCAATTACTGGGGAAACGATATAGTCAATGGTTACGTCGAATAAGCTTTCAACACGTACACGTACATGAGTTAATGGGTGTTTTAAAATAGGTTGTGGTAAAATATGGGGTTGTGGAACATAGATCAGACCAAATAGTTGGGTAAGAAAAAAATTAACAAAAGTTGTGTAATTTTTTACACAACATCTGTCAAATGTGTATACAAAATTTACACAACTGGTTTAATAGTTTCTTACACAACTATGTTGGTAGGTTCATAGGTTGAACAACCAACTATTTTACACAACTTTTTAAACAACCGATTAACAATGTATATGTTCAAGGATCAAAGTTCCAAGTTGATTCCGAAATGTTTAAAAGCTTTTTTAAAAAACCGGTACATTTTTGATTATTAGTATTTCTTTTTATCGTATTTCAATAAAAAAAGGGCTATTGGAGCTTCATATAGTTGACAATTAGACTACAAAACAATAATCAATCGGTAAATCGTGTAGTATTGTTTCTTCTTGGCTGTTGATTATATTTCGTTTAAGTTCGCTTAATCATCACTATCAAAAGCATAGGCCTATACCTTTACCGCGGACCTTTACTTGATCAGGAATCCACAGCTCCGCACAAAGTGAAAAGTTCAATAAGTAAGGCCCGTGTTTTTTAGAATGCAATTCTTCATGGGTTGGCTTAAAATCTTGTTAAGACGTGTTCAGAAGCAATTTCTCAATGAAATACCAGGATAACAAGCATTGCTATATTAGATATATTCGAATGGTCTACTTGCATCAAGTCAATGGTATATAACTGCGTTGCTTGTCGATGACACAATACTGACTTCTTGCATGTTTTCTTGTTGTAACGATCGTTAACAGGATCATGTCCAGCACATATTGGACTAATTGGCATTTAGCGGTTTACATTAAACCTCAATAGATTTCACAGGAGCTGTCTGATCATGTAATTGTTGTGTTTATTCCTATAGGTTTTTCACCTTGTACATCCTTGAGTGCTGTACTCAGGTTTGTTAATTAATGAAACTTGAAACTTTTAAAAGTGATATGTACATATTATATCATAATTAAAAAAAACAAAACCTTTTTTTAAAACTGAACATTAAGAGTGATTACATCAGTCTACCTTATCTGACTTCACTATTGATTTATTAAACAGTGCTAACCAAAATAATAAAAGATTAATTAAAAAAATAGGAATTAAAAAACCACAATGTATAAATTAACACGCTGATGAATGGGTTACATAAATTGGGGTTGTCTTTGTTACACATTCCAAGAAATACACCGAAAAGGCATAGCCGGGTTAATGGCACAAAGTTTTCTTTTGATACAATATATTTACACGAGTGCCTGTTAAGAGCAATGACATCACTGCCCTAATTACCTTGAACTAACATACATTTGGTACAAAGTTATGACAACGTTTGCCTCAAAACTCATGAGATAGGTGTTGTTTTTGTGTTGTGATGTTAGATACTGATCTGTAAATCTGTAAACAATTACTCTGCAGCCCTAGTCTTCGGGTTTTTGAAGTCGAATCCTTTCATTATCTTCTGCCTCGTGTATACGGTGATTTGAGAGCAGTGACATCATTACTCAGCCTACCAGATAAACTCGGGTAAAAATACCTAAAAGTCTGACAATTTTGTAAATATCCTGTTCTGCCAAAACTTTGGTAACTTCAAAAAAAAATTGAATTGTTTCCAACTGTATGGAAATTAGGGAAATTGCAAGGCGTGTATCCAGTAACAGTATATGGGTTGTATCTCGGCAAAGATTTCAGATGGGCATATAGACGCTTATCGTTCTAAAACATATTAATAGATGGTATGACCTAAATATTTGTTTCTCGTTTGTTTTTGTTTGTTTGGTTTTAAACAAGCACCTCATTTGTCAGTTGTCTGGACGGAACTTCCCTCCTTGTAAGGACAAAGACAAATATATGTATGGTACTTATGTTGGCAGCCGGTGGAGTGCATGCATGTACTCTGTGCCCTCGATTAAAAATGTAATAAATGTATGGTTATTTTCTGATTAATATCTTCATGAAATTTAATTGACACGCGAAGAGCTCATCGCCTGGAATTTCTTGCATCATTGTTGGAGCTACCAAACCATCTCTTTTCTTTTGGAAATTTTGTGAAATATAGGGCCTATGTTTTCTTTGTGTTAAGAAGTTGACATTCTGACCTTGGTGACATGGGCTATACATGTCAACTGTCTGCGTGTAGGCTACCACTACAGAAAACACACAGTGTGTGGGTGTGGGGAGAACTTCAAGGTCTTCAATTTATGAACTGTACTAGTACATCGATGCCTATACTGATACGGGGTTTTGGATAATCTGCGAGTTGCGAAGCGCGAGTTGCGAGCGGCGAGTTGCGAGGTGCGAGTGCGAGGTGCGAGTTGCGAGTTACGAGTTGCGAGTACGAGTTGCAGAGTTGCTAGTTCCTGAATGCGAGTTGCGAGATGTGAGTTAAAACGTGCGAGTTGCGAGTTGAATTTTGCGAGTTGTGAGTTGCGAAGTTCCTGAATGCGAGTTGCGGGTTGGATTTTGCGAGTTGAAATTTGCGAGTTGTAACATGCGAGTGCGAGGGTCCTAGTATTGCGAGTTGCTTTCTTCACTCCTTTGAAGCCGATTAAAGTCCAATCCATAATTTCACATTATGATTTTCAATACAGCATACATACAAAGTTTAAATTGTATTCAGATATTACGTTCCATCATTGTGTTGCAATAAACCTTATGGACTAATTGTGGTGACCAAAACAAAGGCCTAGTTTAGGTAGTTTATGTTATATCACACTTCTGCAAGGTTGCTGATTAGATTTACCACGCGCCTAAAATGAGGAATCAAAGTTCAATCATAGCCCCATCTGAAAAGGAGTGAAGCTAAAAGTCTTTCTTACACAACTTTGTGAAAAATTATAATTGTATTGATCCAATACAATTGAACTAAAGCCATTATTACCTCTGTTTTTTCACCTTTAGTGCACATCTGTAGCCAAATACTTCGTAAGAAGTCTACAAGTGTCCAATTATATAAATGCATATTTATGATAAAATGACGGAATGGGCTGGCTGGAACAAAGAGGGGATAGCTTCATATTTTTTCTATCAGAACTCAAAAAGACCAGGAGGGTTGGTTCTTAGTTTGATTTAGCTACTCATGCCCACAAATGGCAAAGCTGGTCATTTTGGTAGAACCGG